>PVIA01007753.1:0-79600 GCA_004024845.1 Tonatia bakeri
GAGGCGACCACCACCACCCCTGTGCCCCCCAGGTCCACAAGAGCCTGCAGAGGATCCGGGAACGGAAGTTGGCCAACTTCATCCCCTGGGGCCCGGCCAGCATCCAGGTGGCCCTGTCCAGGAAGTCTCCCTACCTGCCCTCTGCCCACCGGGTCAGCGGGCTCATGATGGCCAACCACACCAGCATCTCCTCGGTGAGGCTGGTCTCCTGGTCTTTTCTGGCTGCTCTGTTCCACTTCCCCTTCCTCATCCTCCCCAAGTCTGTTCCAGTGCCCCCTATCCTGCACTGGCTGCCATCATTAATGTTTCTCTTTCAGCTCTTTGAAAGTTCCTGCCAGCAGTACGACAAGCTGCGGAAGCGGGAGGCCTTCCTGGAGCAATTCCGCAAGGAGGACATCTTCAAGGAGAACTTTGATGAACTGGACAGGTCCAGGGAGGTTGTGCAGGAGCTCATTGACGAGTACCACGCAGCCACGCGGCCAGACTACATCTCCTGGGGCACCCAGGAGCAGTGACCTCCCCCCACTGCTCCCCCTGGACCATGAGCATTGTTCCCGTCATGCCGGTTGGCTCCTCTGACCCAAACTGCCCTCACCAGTGACTCTTCTAGGTGCATCTACAGCCCAGGAGCTACCTGTGCTCCGTCCCTTCCGTGCCCTGACCCTCGGTGTGCCTGTTTACCTCTAATAAGATAATAAAGCTTGGTTGTGAATATAATCAGGGCTTGGTCTGTGACTATGGGGATGGTGAAGGGCCCTTCAAGTTCCTTCCCAGCGCCCAGGCCTGTGGTGGTGGGACGGATACTTAGTCCAGGTCTTAGTGTGTCCACTGTTTCCATTGACATCCCTTTGCCTACAACGAGGCTGTTTTCCTGGAGGTAGCTCTGCTGTCAAGGCTACAGAGGATTGATTACCAAGGTCTGCTATATCCCCATGCCTAAGTCCCTACCCCAGGGTAGGTCAATATGGCCCCAGCCTCCTCTACTCACAGACGAGGTTCAAGGACTACTGAAGGACCAGCATTCTGAGCAGGTCAGGAGAGGTGGGGCTCTGGAATCCCAGTGCCTAAGGGTATATAGATCTTCAGGAATTCAGCCCCATTCAATCCAACCTGATAAAGCAGGAACAGAACCCAGGAGCAGGGCTGAGCCAATCCTGACAAGTTCTTAACCTATGCCAGAGAAGTTTCTGGGTCTAATCTTGCCCCACACTTTTCTGCATTCCAGGCCCAACACAGTAGGCAGGTACACCAAAGATGGGCCCCAGAAGCTAGACACCAGAGTAGGAGCTGGGTAGTGCTCGTCGTGATGACTCACTGGCCTCCAGTCCCAGGGACACCGGGAGGCCACCTCTCTTCCACTCAGTGGGGAAGAGAGGGTAAGTAATTGTCAGCCTCCACAGCTGCCCTCTTTTCTACCCCACCCACCACCCAGTGGCAGCACACTGGCCAGGAGGAGGTTAAATCCAGACAGCCGAGGAGGGTGGCGCCCTGTGGTGTCCAGACTCCCAAAAACCCGGAGTGTGGGCGTCCCAGGGGTGGAGCTCTAACCTATGGGGCTCCAACTTGTCCCACGGACAACGCTCCCACAGGAAGGGTTTCTGTAAATAAGAATTTTTTTTTTTTGCTTCCCTTCTACAAATAAATTAAGAAACAAACTAGAAAATTGTCTGCACCCATTGCAGCCCTTGGGTATGGGGTGTGCCCTGTCCCTGCAGGGCTAAAAGGGTCCATGGTTCCCTCCAATGTCAGAGCAGTCCAGGTCCAGGCCAGAGACAGACAGGAGGGAGGTCGTGACCTCTTGGCAGGCTCATTTCTGCAGCTGCCCCAAACAGCCAGACTGTCCCTGGGGCTCGTCCAGGCCCGGGCGCTGGCTGGGAGAGGAGGTGTCTGGCAGGTCTTGGCAGGGAGGAGCAGCACTGCTGCAGGGCCTCTCAGGGGAGGGGTGAGCCAAGTAAGCATTCACCAGCTGCACGATCTCTTCCACCTAAGGGAGGGCAGAGGTCAGGACGCACCAGGGGCCGCGGGGCTGTCCTGTCTCACCCTCCACCCAGGCTCCCTACCAAGGCCCGACCCGAGCTGCCCCTACAACTTCTCCTTTCTCAACATCACTCCCTCACTGAAGATGTGCCGGCCACACTTCCTTATCTGTGCTTCTCCAGTAAGCGGAGTTTATGCTCATCTCAAGGCCCTTGCGTCTGCAATTCCCTCTCCCTGGCATGCTGCTCCCCCAGAGCTGCCCATGGCTAGCTTAAATATCACCTTCTTTGCCTGTACTTTCCAGAACATCCCACCTAATGCTGCAGCCACCTCCTGCCACACTGCACTTCCTTTTGTAGCATTAAGCTCCTCGAGCTCATCCGTCATCACTGTCCCACCACCAGCGCCTAGAGCTAGCTGTACCTGGCCCATGCTCAGTGCTTAAGAAATGTTTCTTAACAGCCTTTCCCTTCCTTCCTCCTTCCACACTCCTCTTTCCACTCACCTGGGGACTCTGCAGGAGGAGCTGGCTCTCTCCCACCCTCAATGCCAGGGTGTGGGGGCCCATTAGCTGGCAGGCGGCCACATGACCATAGCTGACACTGTGGATGGGCTCGGTCTCACCAGGTCGGGAGAGGGACATCGCCTTGGCTCCCAGGCCCAGGAATAGCTTCTGTGGAGCACCCCCACCAGCCTCCTGGGGACAAACAGGAAGAGTCAGGGTGCAAAGGGGGACCCTGCAGCACCATTTTTGGCGGGAGGAGAGGGCTGAGAGCAGGACCTTTCCCAGTCCCCCTGATGATCCACAGCGCATGTGTGGAGGGGTGCTAGGGCTCCAGAGAGGGGAGAACCCAAGGCCTGGTGACTCCTGGGGTCTGAGAAGGGCGGCTGTGGTGCGTGTAGGGAATGAATTGACTCCCTGAGTGGGGGCCTCTGGCTCTAGGGCAAAGGTGTAGGGCTTGGGCCACCAGAGTCCCCTTCGCCCTTTTCCCCCTCACCGTGCTCAGCTCCAGTACTTCATACCGAGCAGCGCCGAACCCTGGACACTGCGCCGCCAGAGTCAGGTAGGCAGCCATGGCCTCAGCTCGGCCCATGCCCCGTAGCCGCTTCCAGCCGCCCAGCACAGCAGCCGCCATGCCGGCGCCACCTCCTCCCTCTCGGGCCGCGCTGCCCGCCCCGCCGCGCTGGGCCCGCTCCGCTGGCCTCTTGGCCAGGCCCGAGCTCCAGATTGCCCTGGCCAGCAGGGCAGCGGATGGCGGAGGCCTGGAGATCGGGTGGGGAGGGTCTTCACGCGGTGGGGTGGGAGGCGGCAGCAAGCGGTCCAAGCGTGGCAGGGGCGCCCGCGGGGAGAAGTCTCGGTGCACACTTTGCAGGCGCAGCGCCGCCAGGGCGCGCAGCGTGTGGTCGGGCGGGGGAGGACGGCCGCGCAGCAGCAGAGCGTGAGCCTGCGGGAGAGGCGCCGGGAGTCAACGAGGCAGCGGTGGCTGTATGGTCGTGAAAACACCTCGGGGCGAGGCATCTTAAGTCTGGTTTCGAGTAAAGCCTCCCACGGGGTTGCCACAACACTTAAATACGATGGCCCAGCAGGGGAATTCAGGCTCGCGAGTCTTTTGGGTGTGGGGCGTGGATGCTGGAGATCCTCACCTGCTCGAAGAGGAAAGGCAGCTCGTGACCGTTTGGGGACAGCCCCTCGGGGTGCAGAGGTCCGTGGAGACGCAGGCACAGTCTCCAACTGGAGTCGGGCGAGTCCTCCAGCCCCGCTTCCTCTGCTGCCAATCTGCATTCGAGAACCAAGTGCTAAGCGACTCCGGGGCAGCCCCCATCCCCCAGGGCTGGGGCGCAAAGGGGCCAGATGTTGGGGGCGGGGCCGAGGCTCAGTGGACTGCTGGGATGAGCCTGGAAGCTCGACTACAAATCACTGGTGGGTGGGAGTCCGTCTGGGAACCAGCAAACGTCACTACTCAGGGCAAGTGGCAAGCGCTCATAAATGTTTGCTTAGGGGCTGACCAAAGCTGAGGAAGATGGGCTAGTGGAGAGCAGGGCCGGGGATGGACATTTACTTCTCAAACCTGGTGAGCACGTCGGCCACGAGAGTCCCCCCAGCCAGGGCTCGCTCCTGGGCCCCTCGTTGCTCATACAGCGCGAAAGCGTGGGGGCTTCGAGCCAAGCCCAGCCGCCCCACCAGCTCTCGAGCAACCTGGAGGGGAAACGGCCGTGCCGAGAGAGTCAGGACTTACGGAGGGGCTGACCCAACTAGAGGGGTCTTTCAGGTCTCCTAGTCCTGCCACACACACCCTTCACCCAAATGACGACTCTCAGGCCCGGGTGAACCTCGGCTCCGTGCACCAGGGGAGCCGGGCATGGGAAGCTGTGAGGATAGGGGAAGTTTCAGGGGTCTTTCTCTGGCCTTACCTCCGCTGCCGTGGTGTGGGAGTCTATCGCCACGGGGCAGGCACCAGCCCCCGGACAGTGCACGGTACACCACAGCTCTTGGCGTCGGCTCAGCGCGGAAATCTCTGCCAGCGAGGGCACTAGCTCTCGGCCCCGCGTCCGACCCAGTGCTTTGCGGATGAAGCGCGCATACTCCGCCAGTTCCGAATCCGGGAGCGCCCGCTCGGTCCTGGGTTAGGGAGAACCCACAGATCAGTGCTCGGAGGGCTTTCCTCCTCCCCCTGCCTCTCTCATTCTTATGTCATAGTTTATTTCATCTCGTCCACTTTCGGCCCTCCAACTTGAAGGCAGAGACAGGCTCTTCTGAATCGACCTCTGGAGCTCTGCACGGGGGTGAATTGCTTTCTAAGGCTCCTGGCAGCTCCCTCCTAACTGCCCCTCCTAATCCCCAGAGTCTCCAAGGTCCTCCTTCGGGTCGAAATCCAAAATCCAGCCGCCTGCCGCTTTCCAGCCTACAAGCCCTGACGCTGGACTGCATCAGCCTCGGGAAGAAGCACCCTTTTGATTATTCCTCTGCTCAAAGGGGGTGCCTTTTTGCAATTCCTCCACGGGCAAGTGAGACATGATCCTGTAATTCCTACAATGGCACTGTACATATTAGCAGCGGCCCTGACCTTGGGCAAGTCCCTTTCCTTCTCTGGGTCTCAGTTCTCCATCTGCCAACCCCTTTCCAAAGGCCCATCATTCTCTCCCAGCCCCATAGCTCCCTTGGTAGGATGCCAAGGCCTTGTCCCACCCCAGCCCTCTCACCTCTCCAGATGTCCCAGGAGGTGACCTCGTACAGCTCCTCCAGGCCGGAAGGTGCAGCTCATGCAGGTGAGGAGCTGCCAGTACCGGAGGGCTGCGGGGTCTTGGGTAGCCGGGAACCCGGGGGGCCCCGCGGGGCCCGAGGTCTGCTTAGCCAGCTGCAGGAAGAGTTCGTCCCGAAGCGCGGGCAGGTCCCGGCAGGTCTGAAGTACACCCTGCATCAGGGGCCCGGGGCGCCGCGCCCCCTCCAGGGCCTGTAGCGCCAGGAACAGCCGTACCGCCTCCTCGCGCAAGGGTGAGTAGCCGGGACCTGCGGGAGGGTGGGGGCGGAGGGACGGTTTGGAGAAGGGGACACGGAGCTGGGCCCTGGGAGGAAGGCACGAACCAGGGGAGGTCAGAGGGAGTGTAAGGGGACAGGGGGTGGCAAGGAGGGGAGAGCACGAACGACAGGAAGAGTGAAGGGAAAGCAATGGTCCCCACAGAGCCAAACTCTCAATCCCTGCCTCCCAGGAATCTCCCCCTCCGGATCTGCTTAAGCTGCACTTGGAGTCAGTGAGGTAGAGAGACAGACTAAAGGACAGAGGTTCAAACCCAGACTCTGTAACGGGGACAGAGAGCGATCATTACAGGTCAGAACACAGGCTGGACTCGGAGTCAGAAAACCCGGGTTCTTCTGCCAGCTCCCCTTCATCCTCCAGCTTTAGGGCCTGGGCTGGCCCCTAAACCCACTCGGGAAGAAATATAGCTGGATGAGGCCAGCACATGGTCCCAACCAAGGTGGCTTCCCCGCCACTTGTCGCGGTAGTATGGCATGGTCTTAAGAGTATAATAAAAGAATAGAAGACAGGATAAAAATTCGTGAAGGACCCCAATACTCAGAAAAGCAGGTCACAGGGGAACTGTGTGTGTGTGTGTGTGTGTGTGTGTGTGTGTGTGTGTGTGTTGGCTCTTTATCCCACCACCCTCAGTACCAGTCTGGTCGGCTTCTAGCCTCAGATTCACCCTTTAAAAAGTGAGGGGCTGGGTAGGGGCCTTGAGGACTGCTAGGTCTTTCTGGGGTGAGGCATTCAGATCCCCCAATCAAGGGCTCCAGCCACTCACCTGGGGCGCTGACTCCATAGGGCAGGGGCAGGAGCGGGGCATACAAGGCCCCACTGGTGTGCCGAAGAATTGGATTTCGGCGGTAAATGAGGGCCACGGCCTCCAGGTCCCCACAACTCTCCTAGAGGCCAGGGAAAGTCACGGTGATGGAGAAGGGGGCTCCCCATGAATGCAGAAAGCTGCTGGACCCACGACCCTCCTCTTCCTCCATGGAGTCCCCTCTAGAGTACCTGAATGTCCCTGAGCAGCAGCTGGGTGGGGGTCTCCAGCGGCGCCTTGGAGGCGATCACTTTGCGCAGTGCCGCCCCCCAGCGCTCTGCTTCGGCCTGACGCGGGGAACAGAGCCTTACACTGTGCTTCCGGCCAGACACCGTAACCGACCACAGACCTGGCGGAAAGAGAGGCCGGGAGGGCAATCAGGGCCGGCTGGGGCTACTGCTGGAGGAGGTAGGGGAGTCCCCATAAGTTCTCACCAGTCTCCTTGGGCCTGCGCTCCGGGCCGGTCACAGAGCACAGGCTGGTGAGAACCAGGCTCTCGAGGCGTCGCGCCCCCTTCCCGCTGCTGCTGAACTGGTCCAGGGAGTCCCTGGTGAGCACGAACCAGGCCCGGCGCGGGGGCAGCCAGGGCCGCGCCCCTCGCTCGCGGGTCTCGCGGTACAGCCAACCTGGGGAGAAAGGATCATCGGGCGAAGACATTATTCCCTGAGGGCCTGGGACTCGGGGGCATCCCAAGTGCATAAGACGGGTCCTCACCTTTCACGACGACATCTGAGTCCTCCTCCAGCAGCCCCTTCTCCGGGATGAGGCTCCGGGTCTCCTCCCAGCTCTGCAGCCTGGGCCAGAGGGGAGGAAATGTTGGGCGAGACTGCGGGCCCTGCACCCCGCCTCCAGGGGGCTCCTCAATAGGGGTTCCCCAGACTGCGAGGGGTGCCTGCTCCCGGGCTAGGCACCCTTCCCCCAGGCTGTGGGAACCGCTGGGCCAGTCTGACCTCGCACCAAAAATAGCCCGGACCCCCCCTCTTCCTCCTGGCGCCCCCAGCCGGACCGCCCCCTCGGGACCCTAGCCAAACCACAGCGTCCGGCGTTAAGGACTCTCCCTTATTGCACAATCGCAAGAGGGAAGGCGGCAAGGATGGGGGTCCCGGAACGGGCTGGAGTCTCCAGACCACGGGACGCGGAGAGGAGCTCACCTGTCTGATATGGGCCCACCCCTCACAGGTTGAGTCAGCGTCACGTCCAGTGGGCCCTGGGGAAACAGGTTCAGGGTCAGACAGCCCTCCTCGAGGGATGCCCGCGGCTTCTGCCCCCAGGTCAGCGCTGCTCAGGGGACTGAGGAATCAAGTAGTGGGGTGGCGACGGTGGCGGAGTGCGCTGCAACCCCGGACTGGCCCCTCCCACCAGTCTCTACGGAAATGCCAGAGCTAAGGAGCCTGGTCTCTGTCACCTTTGGCCACCCTGCGAAGGTGCAGTAAGGGGTTTGGGAGGGTGGAAAGAGCACTGGGCAGGGAGTCAGGAAGCCCGGGTTCTGGTACCAGCTCCAGCACTAACTCCCCAGGGAAGTAGAAGAGGAACTTTGTAAGTCCTCTTCAGTCTTTGGGCCTTAGCGTCCTGACCTCTGAAAAGGGAGAGGTGGATGAAGTCCCTTCGAGTTCTGGCAGGTTCAAAGTAGCCCCCCCCCCTTATTTTCCCTTCTTTGCCTGATAGGCAGGCAGGAGGTGGACACAGAGATGAATGAAAGGGAGAGGGATCCCTTTGGTATAGGGCTTCCTCCAAGAGCTTCTTTTGCACCCCTCCCCCACAGGCACCCCTGAGACTCATTGTCAGCAGAGACCCTGCCCCTTTGCTGGGGCTCAGGAAGGGCTGGCCGGGCAGAGGAACGGCGCACACTCTCCCCGGGAGATGCTGTAGGGGATTTTGCCCCTCCCCCTTTGCCCTGGAACTTCAGCTGTAGACTGGGGTCTGAGAAAGGCCACAAACCCCGTCCAGGAGCCAGGTCAGGCAGGAACTGTGCCATCGTCCCATTTCGGGCAGACTGCTGAAGCCAGCAGGGGGAGGTGGGGGAAGGGGGGCCAGGGACACCTGTCCCCAAGCTCTCGGGAGGGGGGTGGAGGTGGAGCACGAGGGAGGCAATGGCCCGGTTTACAGAGCCGACCCTGCCCAGCCTGGGAGTCCGAGGTCGCCTGCCTCCTGTGCATTCCTAAGGCAAAGACCCACCTATTTTCTAGAGGATCTGAAAGGGGTTCCTGGCCACACCACCGCGGAGGGCAGGTGCTGACCACTCTTAGACCAACTCCCCTAATCGCAGTCCCCTGCTTCCCTCCCTGCCCCCCCCCCTCTATATTTATCCGCCCTCCGCCTCCGCCAGGTGCTGGCGCCGGCCCCGGCGGCACAGCCCGCCCTACCCGGGCACGGAGCCACCAGGCCTGCTGGGGACCCCTGAGCGGGGGATGGGAGCCTGACCCAGGTCACAACCTGGGGAATCTGGCTTCCTGGTCTGCCCCTGAATCAGAGAGAGGACGTCAGGGGTTGGGGGTCTCCCACACCAATGGTACCTCAGTTTCCCCATGAGGAGATTCGACAAAACTGGGGAGACAGTGTCCCTCATCATCTCCTCCGGGATTCCCCAGGAGGCTCACCAGGGAGGGCCGAGCGCTCTGTCCCGAGGGTAACGACGAGGAGTTCTCCAAGACTTGTGGCTCCCAAAGCCCTCTCCATGGGGTCCCCGCCACGGACCCCAATGTGAGAAAGCCTTCTTCCCCTTGCCCAGGTCCCTGAGGCAGGAACTCCCGCATCTAGCCCCAGCGCCCAGCGCTCACGACCTGAGAATGGAGCGGACCCAGGCGTCCGAGCCGCCCAGCCGGCCTCACCACATTCCTCGGCTCTGGCGGAGGCGGAAGGAGATGGGACGGGACGCGGGCCCGGCGGGGAAGGGTGAGGCAGGGCCAGGTCGGGCCACGCGTGACGCCTCCCTGCCTCCAGGCCCCCAGCAGGTGGACAGCGCCCAGCGTGCGGCGCAAGGCCCACAGGCACATCCAAGTAGGGCTGCTCCTTGAGCTCCCGGGGGCTTCTGGCCCCAGGCAAAAGCCTCTCCCGCGTCCCCAGCCTGCCAAGAGCACGGCGTTTGGCTGGAGTCCGGAGCAGGAGCAGGCGTGACGGCTGGTGGTAGTGAGGCGGACTGAGACGAGGCTCCAAACCCCTGGGACTTACCCTCCCGCCGCCCGCTGGACTCGGGGTCCGTAGCTCAAAGGTCTCCTCGTCCTCGTCCTCGTCCCCGTCCCCGCTAAGTTCGCCGTCCCCGTAGTCCCGATGCAGAAGAGTAAAGCCTCGACGGCAGCAGAGGAGCCACCACAATCCCCCGGGGAGAGGCATCCGGACGAGCAGCCGGGGTATGGGGGCTTGGGCAGCCGGGGCCAAGCTGCAGGGGGTCGGAGAAGCTGGCGAGGCTCCGACTCAATCCGGGGAAAGACCGGGCGGGTGGAAGGGAAGGGAGAAGGGGACTGGGAGGAGGCAGTGTCTGCAGCCGGGGTGCAGGGGTTGGTAGCTAGAGCCTGCGGGGGCTCAGTGTCTGGGCCCCCGAAGGGGGAGGGGGGAAATCCTCCAGGGCCCAGGGGGGAGGAGGGAGCAATGTCCGGAGCTGGGAAGTAGTGTCCGTTGTAGTGTCCAGCCCTGTGTAGGGCAGTGTCCAGAGCAGTGTCCAAGGTGGGCAGCTGTCCAAGCTTCAGGGAGGGTCGTGTCCGGTAGAACGTCCGGTGGCCGGGGCGCGGGCCGCGCGCTCTGCGCTCCCCGCAGCCCCGGGACTGGCGCGCTAGGGGCGCGAGCACCGCGCCGGGACCCCGCCTCCCAAATCCCCTCCCCTGTGGCCCCTCCCTTCTTTCTCCCCTCCCTTCTTTTGGGCAGGGTCCAATTTTCGTCACAGCCTCCTCTGCCCAATCCCTATGCCTGGCGCCGGGCGCGGCCACCAATCAAGCTACTGAAACGGCGGCGGGTGGCATCATGTGCCTCTGGCTTGGTGACAGCGGGGAGGAGCGAGGGAATAGGGAGGGAGGGAGCGGTCCGCTGTTAGTCACGCCCCCGTCTCTGAGGTCGGACGCGGGGAGTGCTAATGACGTCACGGAAGCCCGCCTTCAAGCTCTCGTTTTAACTCTTGGCGCACCAACCTATACATTCAAAACCTTTTGAGTAGAAGCTCTGGAGGACGAAGGGCATAGGGCATAGAGGCAGGCCCCGATTGCTGTCCTCTGAACCCCTGCATAAGGTCTCGGAGTCCCTGAGACTACCTGCGCCAGGCACAGCCCTGGAGGTGGCTCTCCGCCCCTGGATGAAGTCCAGGTCCTCAGCATGAGTCACCTCCTTTTTGAAGTGAAGAAATGTAATTTAGAGCGCATAGCTCACCGAACTCCAGTAGGGAGAGTGACCTGGGGTTCTAGGGAATTCTGCTGTCTTCGGATAGAGTGGAGGCCCTTCAGGGAGGACCCCCTCCGGTTCTGTGTAGAAAGGGGTTAACCCGGGGCGGGGCCGCGGACGGGGCGGGGAACCCGGGCGACAGCGGGCGCGCTCGTGCGTTGCTGACTCAGCGACGATTTCCTCGGTCGGCCGGTGGAGGGTTCCAGGTTGACCCCCAGTGGTCGGTGCATGGGGCATTTTGAGGATCGGTGCCATCTCGGCGCATTCGGATTCCTAAGTTCCCGGCCCCTAGATGCCGCGCTTCCATCTGAGCCTCCAGAGGCTCTGTGACGGAAGGCTGGTTCGAGCTGGGCTGGGCAGGACAGGGCGGGGACATCAGGCCAGCGCCTCCCTGGAGACCTCCCCGCCACGCCACGCCCTTCTTGCCCCAGGTCCCCAGACTGCTGGCTGGAGTGGTCCGACAGCTTTGCTGACCGGATATTAAACTGCGAGAGCTGTCGCACGTGGACACCATCCTGCCTGTGGTGACTGTGTAAAACAAAGACCAGGAATCAATGCGACCGTCTCCACAGACCATCCTGCCCTGGCCCTGGCCCTGGCCCCAGATGAGAGTGGCCCGAACCAAGGTTTCCTGGGCGTGGGGACACCACAACCATACACTCTCTTCCCTGTCTGGATCCCAGGCCCTCGTTGCAGGGAAGTTCTTTCCGAAGTCTAACCTCTCTCTTTCCGGCAGGCTCGGTGCGTTTCCTCTGACCCCTTCCCGGGGAAGACAGAGCAGCAGTCACCTCCACCCCCACCACGCCCATGATAATGACTCTTTGGGAAATTTGCACATTGGAAATCTCTCCTTGGTTTTTCTCCACGGTGAAAAAACTCCGACTCGACTTTTTATTTTTTTTCTTTCCACCACAGAACCTTAGAAGAGACTATGAAATGGTCATCTAATCTAAAGGCCCACCCCAAACGGGAATCTCCTGCCTCGTCCCTATCTCCGCACCGCACACAGGCGCGTACAGTCCCCGACAGACTCAGCCTGAACACTCCAGAGGCGGCGAACGCGGTACTTACTAAGGCAGCCATTACTGGATAGCATTCTGGTTGTTCGAAAGCTCTTCCTTAGCTATCTCAAGAGGAACCCCCGCCCCTCCTCGCCTGGCAGCTGTCCCACCTCACCTCTGTCCGCAGAGAGCGGTGAAGGTGGGGGGCAGGGGTGGGGTCAGTGCCTGAAGCTTTAGCAGGCTCAGCAGCCCCCCGCCCCCACTCAGGCTCTCATCACCTTCCACTCAGAGCCCCGCGCTCTGGAGGTGGAGGTGGGGGCGGGGTGAGGGGAGAACCGGTGGCTCTGCCCCGCTACAAATCACTTCCAAGCCAGTGGCTCAAAAATAGTAACAGTTGTTGGGTTGTATCTCATTTCCATGTTATCAATTTAATGTGGCAAAGTACAGAAGCAATTCGTGTAGGGCCCTACCTCTTTTTCAGCATACCCCCCACCGACTCCCCCTTCCCATTGCCTTCCCAGATTCATTTCTTCAGCTTGCACCCTCTTCGCAGCCTTAGTTGTCCCACAAGGAAACACTGTGGGTCTCAGTGGGAGCCGAGCAGGAAGAAAGGCGGGGCCGACGGGGGCAGCAGCCGCGGGGAAGAGGCACTGAGCTGCAGCTCCCAACCCGGAGCAGCCTCCGCAGGTCCTGGCGGAAGCGCAGGCCCAGAAAAGCGTAGAGCACGGGGTTGAGGCTGCAGCGGGCGAGAGCCAAGCCCCCGGTCACCAGCAGTGCCAGATCCTTGCGCTTACTGGCAGGGCAGCTCCGCTCGCGCGCGGCCAGTAGGTCGACTGTATCCAATAGCAGGGCGAGACTGTAAGGAAGCTGCAACACCACGAAGGCCACCACCAGGGCCACCACGACGAGCAGCGCGCGCCGGCGCTCCGGCCCCCTGGCGGCCAGCAGCGTGCGGCCCAGGAGCGCATAGCAGGCCGCCATGACGCCCAGCGGCAGCGCGAAGCCCACGACCACCTGCGCCACCGCACTCGCCCCTTTCACTGTCTGAGTGAGACCTTCGGGGAAGATGAGACGGCAACGCCGTTGGCCTTCCCGCTGCCCGTCTTGGCTGAAAAGAAGAGCAGGCAGTGCCAGGAGCAGTGACAGCAACCACACGATGGCTGAGACCAAGTGTGCTCGGCCCGGCCCAGAGGGCCTAGGTCCAGCTGGGAGGGCTCGTGTAATGGCCACATAGCGGTCAGCGCTAATACAGGCCAGGAAGAGGAAGCCTGCGTGGAAGGAGGCTGAGTAGAGGCCTGAGATGGCACGGCAGGTGACACTTCCCAGACTCCAGCCCTGCAGAACCCCAGCTGCAGCAAAGGGGAGGGTCAGGACCAGCAGAAAGTCGGCCAGGGCCAGCTGGAGCAAGTGGGCAGAGGTGGGTGAGCGCATAGCACGCCGGGCTGCTAGGTGGGTGGCTAGGACCAGGCCATTGCCCGCCAGACCCAGGGCAGCCACCGTCAGGGAGACACTGGATTGGAACGCTCGACTGAAGGCCTGGACATCCGCCTTGTGGCAAACCTCTGGAAACGGCCCAGGCGAGTATGCCTCCTCACTGTACCCGGAATAGGGGCCGGGGTAGACCTGGGGAGGGCAAAATGAGAAGAGAGACATTTTGAACCCTTCTCTTCCCACTCCCCTCCCCCTCCCATCACCCCTTCTAAGCGGGAGAAGGCACAAACTCTTCCAGACTCCCCAGCACACCCTCAACAGGCCTTGGCTTCCCTTGCACCCCTCCTGCCTCTGCATCCGGCTTTCTGCATGACCTTGAGGAAGCCACTTGCTCTTTCTGGATCTCAGTTGCCACATATGTAATGTAGAGGTTAGAAATCCTGACCAGCCCACCCGGCAGGGCTGTTTGAAATAGGAAGATAATGGATGCAAAGCACCTGTGCTCTTCACAGGCCAAGGATTTGTATTAATAAATCTTGGAGCTTCCGTTCTGCTTGCAGCGCCCTCTCCTGGAAGAACGTCCATGTGCAGGCTTTGCCTCAGACCTCCTGGCCTGCCGGGTCTACCTCCAGTACAGGTGCACTGACCTACTCATGGTGAGGGGGTCTCAAGAGTTGGGGCTCAGGTTTTCCATTACCGCCTGAAACCTCTACTTTCTGCTCACCCTTCCCTTCAGCTGCAGCCCCGACCCCCCAGCCCCACCCTCGCATTCACCAGCCCCATTTTTCTGGAGGGCTCCTAATCCCAAATGGCTGCAGGAGTCCTGGATAGATCATAACCCCGCAGAAGCCTGTTGCCTGGTGTGGGATCCCCATCCCTTTCTGTTTCCCTCCCTCTCTGCAATCCTTCCCTCCCTGCCCCCAGTCCCACCTGTTCTGCAGGCTCAGTCCCCATCTCTGGCTACACAGGTTTCTGAGGTATATAGCCACCGGGGACAGAAGTTAAACTAGTGGCACAGGAAGGAAGGGGCGGGGAGAGGGGCCAAGAGGGTGGTGGGTGCTGGGGTCTGTGGGCCCTCTCTACCTAAATTAACCACTCCACCCCCCTAAAAAACAATTTATCTCAGTAGAAAAAGAATGGCTTTTTGGAATATCCTCATTTGCTAGCTACCTGTGTGATCGTAAGGTTTTTTTTTGTTGTTGTTGTTTGTGTGTGTGTGTGTGTTGTTTTTTACTTCTCTGAGCCTCGGGATTTTCATCTGCAAAGTGGAGTAAAAGGTAGAAGTGCAGAATTCACAGGGTTATGAGGGTGCCTAGCAAGGGTGCTTGGAGCATACTCGTAATTTGCCTTTGGCAGATGTTAGAATCTTTTGCTTATTCTTCTCCCCATTCTCAGGCAACCCCTGCCCCCACCCAAGCCACAACTCGGATTTTTCACGACCTCCCTCCCCCCACCCCTGGGACCCCAGTCCTTGCCAGCCTCGGTTATTCAGGGTATTTCCCGGTGGCTGGAGGCTCTCTACCCCCGCCCTTTCGAAGCAAGGCTGAGGCGCGCGCTTGCGCGGGGTCTGGGAAAGCGGCGCGTGCTAGGAAAGAGAGGCTGGGGAGGGGGGAGGTGAGAGGACAGAGGGTGGAAAGGAGAGCAGAGAGAACAGCGGAGAACCAGGAACGACTGAGGGAGGGGGGGCGGGGGGAGAAGGGTTGGGGGAGAAGGAAAGAGAGAGGGTGGGTCAGGAGGACAGACAGTGACCCGCTGCGAACCCCAGGAGAGCTGGGAGCCAGAGCTGGAACTGGAGCCCTAGCCCCAGCCGGGCACCGGGAGGCGGCCGCGGACACCCGTCAACCCTGCAGGATGAGTCTCCGGCTCTTCTGTATCCTGCTCGCCGCGGTTTCAGGAGCTCAGGGCTGGGGCTACTGTGAGTGTCGGGCTCGGAGGCCGGCGGAGTCGGGCCCGGGAGTTCAAAGCCTGCAGGGCGCGTCCCGAACCGCATTGCGGCTGGGTGGTCGGGGTCCCTTCCCGGCCGGCGCGCGCTCGCTCGCTCGCTCTCTTTCATCTTTTCTTTCCTCTCCCCCGCGCTCTGCAATGCAGCTCCGAAGTTGGCGCCTGCGCCGGGGGCTGGGGCTGGGGCTGGGCTCGGAGCCGGAGCCGGGGATAGAGTCGACCCCGGCCGGGATTTGGCACCACGATCCAAGCCGGAGCTGGTGCCTGGGTTTGAGGGTTGGGGATAAGGGTGTTACTGGTGACCCGGGGTTGGATTAAGGTTTTGCCAGGGGCTGGGGTTCGGCTTGGCACTGGCCCAGGGGCTAGGGTTTGGGGGTGAGGGCTGGACTTCGGGGCTGGGATCCAAGCAGGAGTTGGTGGCTGATTGTGGCTAAGGTTGGACAGGGAGCTGGTGATGGTGCCAGGACCTGCTGGGGTTGGGACCAAGGCCCGGATCTGGATTGGTGCGGGTTGGGGATGCTGATGAGTGGGAGTGCTGCTCAGGGTGCAGCCGGATTACTGTCAGGCTGACTCAGGGTCTGAAAGACACTCAGTTTCAGACTGTGTGTTGGGGAATACTGAGCCCCGCAGGTATCAGAGCAGGAACGGGACTATGGAGGGCCTGGCTAAGGGTTCCCCCCATAGAAGGTGGCTTCTTCCCCTGTGTGTGCAGCAGTTGCTGCGGCCTGGGTTGATTAGATGGCTTAAGTTAGGGCTGGGTCTGCCTCTGGGGACCTGAGGAGGAGGAGCTGTAGTGGATCAGTGTGCGGGGCCTTTGAGAAGGTCTGGGAGGGGCTGTCCCTACCAGAGTGTCTGTTCCCCCAACCCAGACGGCTGTGACGAAGAGCTGGTCGGGCCCCTGTACGCCCGTTCCCTGGGCGCCTCCTCCTACTATGGGCTCTTCACAACGCCGCGCTTTGCCCGGCTGCACGGTGAGCACCTGGCCCCAGGGAGGAATGGGGGGACCTGGAGGGCTGCAGGCACAAGGGGGGGGGGCCAGTGGTGAAAGCCCTTGCCCCTTCTGTAGGCATAAGCGGATGGTCTCCCCGGATCGGGGACCCGAATCCCTGGCTGCAGATCGACTTAATGAAGAAGCACCGGATTCGGGCTGTGGCCACACAGGGCTCCTTTAACTCTTGGGACTGGGTCACGCGGTACATGCTGCTCTATGGAGACCGAGTGGACAGCTGGACGCCATTCTACCAGCAAGGGCACAATGCGGTACTCCAGCCTCCTGCACGTGTACTTGGGGAACCTCTTCAGCTTTGCCACCTGGGCTGGGCATTCACTTGTGGGGGAGGGGAGGAGGTGATGGTGAGGGCACAGATGAGGAACAGTGACTTCTGCTCCAGAGGGACTGTAAGCTCACCATGTGTGCAAGACACTCCCAGATGGCAGGGTTTGACAACCTTAGGGTAAAATCTGGGAGAGCTTCTTGAAGGAAGTGATCCCTGAGTTGAGCTTTGAGGAAATAATGTGATAAGTGGGAGAGGACACTCTAGGCTAGGGGAACTGTGTTTGCATCAAGTCCTGAAGGCAAGGGAGATCAAGGAGTATTTGCTTTTTGGGAAGTGGAGATTGGCTGGTGGTGACAACTGGGGGCTGGGAGGTTGTTGGGAAACAAGTCCGGGGTGGGGACCCGGTCACTCCTCTCCGCTTCTCCCTCAGACCTTCTTCGGTAACGTGAACGATTCGGCGGTGGTGCGCCACGACCTGCACTACCACTTCACTGCGCGCTACATCCGCATCGTGCCCTTGGCCTGGAACCCGCGCGGCAAGATCGGCCTCAGGCTGGGCCTCTACGGTTGTCCCTACAGTGAGTGTGCGCGGAGGTCGTGGAGGGGGCCCGGGGAGACGCACAGCCTCCCCGGGCCCCGCCCACCTTCCGTCGTTGGCGCAGAGTCCGACGTGCTCTATTTCGACGGCGATGATGCCATCTCCTACCGCTTTCCGCGAGGGGTCAGCCGAAGCCTGTGGGACGTGATCGCCTTCAGCTTCAAGACCGAAGAAAAGGACGGGCTCCTGGTGCACGCTGAGGGCTTCCAGGGCGACTACGTGACGCTCGAGTTGAAGGGGGCGCACTTGATGCTACACATGAGCCTGGGTGAGTGAGCCAGGTGCGACTCTTGAGGCGCTGCAGCTGCGCCCCTCGCCGCACCTTCTCCACCAACCCGCGCCTGCTCCGGAAGCCCTCTTCTGTTTGGACCAACCACCCGCCTTTGCCGTGTAGAATTTGGTGCTAGCAAAACACTGGACAGCGAGTTAGCAGATTGGGTTCCAGTCTCAGCTCTACTACCTGCTAGCGGTGTGACCTTGGATAAGGCACTTCTCCAGTCCCAGCCACACTGTAAAAACGTTACACACACACTAAATGGCCATTATTTTTGTATCTAATTAGTTTTTTTTGTTTGTTTTGGAACATTCACATGATGAAGTAGAAGCAGCTATCATGCCCCAAATTTTATGGATAGGAAAACAGAGGCCCAAAGAAGTTAACTGTCTCATCCTAAGTCATATCCTTGCTGATGACCACCACCCCATCCCAGAGTCCTGGTGGTCCACTTTCTGTATGCCCACCCTCCCTGGCTGCTGCTTGACCTGGGGGGCCGACTGGGGGTGGGGCTCAAGGCCTGACCTAGCCCTCTTGCCCCTCAGGCAGCAGCCCCATCCAACCAAGGCCAGGACACACATCGGTGAGCGCTGGTGGGGTCCTCAATGACCAGCACTGGCATTATGTGCGTGTGGACCGATTTGGTCGCCAAGCCAATCTCACCCTGGATGGCTACGTGCAGCGTTTTATTCTCAATGGCGACTTCGAGAGACTGAACCTGGACACCGAGGTGAGCAGAGCAGGAGGCTCTTTTGATTGAGTGGGGTGCTGGGTGGGCTGGCGGGGGGCAGCACTTCTCTCCACTCCCCAACTGGTAAGCCCTTGCTTTCCGGTTTCTGAATATCCTGGAAGCTTTTGGCAAACTTGTAGCTCACACAAAGGCCTGGGGTTTGTTGCTGTTAACATGCAGATCCCTGGGTGCCCCCCCCCAGAACTGCTGAGATGCGGTTTGGAAATCTGGATGTGGGGGATTGGGAGAGATGAGAAAATTACCCCTTTGGGTTGCCCAACTCTGTGGAGTTAGTATAGACCCTGGCCTCCGTTTGCATGTGAAGAATCCCAGAAAGTTGTATGCACTTGCCCAAGGGCGTACAGCCACGTTGTGGTGGATTCAGGACTAGAATCCAAACCTCAGGGTGGGACAGGGCGGGGGGGGGGGGCGGCAGCAAGCTTACAGCTTTAATACCGATACTGGGGAAAAGCGTATTTCAAGTCTTTTACAAAGCTGTATGGCGGGGAGCGCCAGGGAAGCGCGCGCTCCCGCACCCAGGGAACCTCACCCCCTGCCCCGCCCACAGATGTTCATCGGGGGCCTGGTGGGCGCCGCGCGGAAAAACCTCGGCTATCGGCATAATTTCCGTGGCTGCATGGAAAACATCATCTTCAACCGAGTCAACATCGCGGACCTGGCTGTGCGGCGCCATTCTCGGATCACCTTCGAGGCCAGTGGGCAGGGGATCTGGGAGAATGGGGCATCAGAGAGGCTCGGAAAGCAAAGAGGTGGAGCAGAGGTGGAGCGGGAAGAGATCTTGACAATCAGATAAAAGCCCAAACCTCTCTGCAGCCAGATGCTCAAGTGGGGGCATCACGGAATCGCAGGAAGTGCAAAGCTCACCCCTCTACCGCCCAGTTAGGAAGCTGTGGTCTGGCCATCCACCTCCCCAATGAATAGATGAGGAAAATAAGGTGCAGAGGCCTGGAGAGGCGCAGCCAGGGGCCGCGCAGTGGTGCGGCCGCTTAGTAGGGACTTGAATGCAGGGTCGTTTTGGTGGGATCCCCCCGCCCCAGCTCAGGAGTGCGTAATTCGGTGGGGCTGCCATAAAGCCTGCAGGAAATCGCCTCTGGCCGTCGGAAGGAAGGAGGCGGCCACCCTGAAGACGGCGTAGATCAGTGATAGTGAGGGAGCAGAGACCCTCTCTACAGCTGGACATGTTTCTAGGGGGGATGAGAACGGCCAGGGGTGGAGGTCTTACTCCTAGGCCCCCACACTCCCACGCCCAGCGAGTGCTGTGACAAAGACTTTAGACCAGTATGGAAATGGGGTTCCCAGCAGAGCCCCGTGCTTCCGGCTACTGATGGATCCTCACTTTTGCCCCCAGGGTAAGGTGGCCTTCCGCTGCCTGGACCCGGTTCCTCACCCGGTCAACTTCGGAGGGCCTCACAACTTCCTGCAAGTGCCAGGCTTCCCGCGCCGCGGCCGCCTGGCGGTCTCCTTCCGCTTCCGCACCTGGGACCTCACAGGACTGCTGCTGTACTCCAAACTGGGGGACGGGCTGGGCCACGTGGAACTGATGCTCAGCGAAGGGCAGGTCAACGTGTCCATCGCGCAGACCGGGCGCAAGAAGCTGCAGTTTGCCGCTGGTGAGGGGGGATGGGGGTGCAGGACACTAGGAGGCCGGAGAAGGGCAGAGGAGAGCTGGGGAAGTTGTAGGCCTGGCCTGAGGCCTTGCACATTGGAAAGTGAGGGGGTGAGGGGAGCAGAGCAGGGGGTCCCAGGACCCTGGGAAAAGGTGGGAGAGGATGGAGGCAGCTGGGCCTAGGGGCGGACCCCAGGGGCCTTAGGTGCTGGGGGAAGCGGGAAGGCTGAGAGTCCTGGTACATTCTCCAGTTCCAAGGAGCCTCTGGAGGTGGTTGTTACTCATTTATAACTTTGCAGACTATGTACAAGCTGCTGGGGTTATTAATGATGAAGAGAGGCACTCAGATGCCACCGCTCGGTGTGATGGGTGTAACAATGGGAGGGGAACACAGAGTGGGGGTGCCGCCTCCCCACGGAAGACACATTTCTCCCAGGGCCTGGTGCTTTCCCACCCACAGCAGCCTCCTTCCCCGTCTAGGGTTCCGCCTGAACGATGGCTTTTGGCACGAGGTGAACTTCGCGGCACAGGATAACCACGCAGTCATCAGCATTGACGATGTGGAGGGGGCGGAGGTCAGGGTCTCCTACCCGCTGCTGATCCGTACAGGGACTTCATACTTCTTTGGGGGTAAGTGGCGGCTGACCTGGCCGGACCCCTGTCCCTGGGAGGGAAGGCTGCCACCGGAGCCCACCCAGGTGGGACAACATGGAGAGCTGTGTAGGGATAGACCCTTCTTTCCACTCTGGGGCCTGGAAAGTCGCTGCCATTACCTGTTGCCCTCCTCCCTTCACGTCTGGCTCTGCCTTGGCATCTCCCTGGGGGAGGGTCTCAGGGGGGTCCTGCAGGGAGGGCCTCACAGGGGCGGTTGCTCCAGGTTGTCCCAAGCCAGCCAGTCGATGGGACTGCCACTCCAACCAGACAGCATTCCATGGCTGCATGGAGCTGTTCAAGGTGGACGGCCAACTGGTCAACCTGACTCTGGTGGAGGGCCGGCGGCTGGGATACTTCGCCGAGATCCTCTTTGACACATGTGGCATCACTGACAGGTATCTAGAAGCTCCTCTCCCTGCCAGAGGTGACCCCCTTCAAAGCCCTCTTCTATGGTGGCCCAAAGGGGGTAGCCTTTCTCAATAATCTGTCTTTTGGTCCCAGCTCCTCAGTCTCCCACCTGGAGATGATTCCTCCTTGACCTCTCACCTTTTGTATCTTCCCTTAAAGTGACATATACTCAGAATGGAAATGAAGAATCTATTTCTTGGTCCTAGAAGGTTTTCTTTTGGGGGTGGGGTACAAAGCATTATTTGTTCTTTTAGGGCAGGGGAAATGGTACTTGAGCCCTGAGGCCTGCCTGAGGCCCTGGCATTTCGGCCCACGTCTGGCTGTTGGGCGAGGTGTCTCTCATGGGGTTCTGGCGCTCTCGGGGGCTGGGAGCAGAGCCTGTGGGGGTCAGACCCCATTCTCGGGCTCCCAATAAGGCTTCTGCCCTCAGTGCCGGCCCCTTCTTTAGGTGCAGCCCCAATATGTGTGAGCATGATGGACGCTGCTACCAGTCCTGGGATGACTTCATCTGCTATTGTGAGCTGACTGGCTACAAGGGTGTGACCTGCCACGAACGTAAGCCTTTCACTCGTGGGATATGGGGGAGAGTCAGGGACAGTGGAGGGGGTCAGGAGAAGGTTGCCGGGGATCATGAGGCTGCTAGAGGTGGTGGGGCTGGCTCTCCTAGCCCTCTGAACCCATAATTGCTTCCCCCCTACCTGCCACCTACCAGCTTTGTATAAAGAATCTTGTGAGGCTTATCGGCTTAGTGGGAAAATCTCGGGAAACTTCACCATCGACCCTGATGGCAGTGGCCCCCTGAAGCCGTTTGTGGTGTACTGTGACATCCGAGGTAAGGGGTTCTGATTGGTGGTGGAGGCAGCTGGCAAGGCTATGCTGGGTTGTGGGGGAAACAGGGAAGGAGTGAAGGCTGGCCAGTGGCCAGGAGGAGTAACCTGCGGTGGTTAAAGGAGGGCAGAAGGGAAAAGGGACACTCCCGAATGTGTCATCTAGCCTTGCAGGTAAATTCCAGCTTCCTGGTCTGTTTCAGCTGCCTCACCTCCAGCCTCCAGGGCCCAGGGCCCAGGGCTGGCGTGGAGCACGGCTGCTGGCCGCTTCTGTTGGCTCTGACTTGCAGCCGCAGCGGTGAAGGTGGGCAGAGAGATGGGTGGAGAATGCCCATCTCCAGCCAAAGCTGCCCCTGCTCCTCCCCCAGAGAACCGGGCATGGACAGTTGTGCGGCATGACAGGCTGTGGACAACTCGGGTGACGGGCTCTAGCATGGAGCGGCCGTTCCTGGGGGCTGTCCAGTACTGGAATGCATCCTGGGAGGAAGTCGGTGCCCTGGCCAATGCTTCCCAGCACTGTGAACAGTGGATTGAATTCTCCTGCTACAATTCCCGGCTGCTCAACACTGCAGGTTGGGGCTGGGGGCTGGGAAGGGAAGGGGGAGGGGGAAAGCTGGAGGGGAGGCCAGTGGGGGCCTGGGAGAAAGAAACCAGATGGTTAAGCTGGAGCCTTGGGCTGGAAGATTCAAGAGCCTGGGCTGGCCAGAAAGGCAAGAGGGGAGTCCAGAGGCCGGCGGAGGGACCGGGCCTGGAAGCCGCCCGCCCCTCTTCCCCAGGAGGCTACCCGTACAGCTTCTGGATCGGCCGGGACGAGGAGCAGCACTTCTACTGGGGAGGCTCGCAGCCTGGGATCCGGCGCTGTGCCTGCGGCCTGGACCGGAGCTGCGTGGACCCTGCTCTGCACTGCAACTGTGACGCTGACCAGCCCCAGTGGTGAGGGAGGCAAAGGGACAGGGCTTTATGGGTTCCTGGGCAGGTGAAAGGCAGGGGCTGAGCTGCTGCGTCTTGCCCCACAGGAGAACCGACAAGGGCCTGCTGACCTTTGTGGATCACCTGCCTGTCACTCAGGTGGTGGTGGGGGACACAAACCGCTCCACTTCTGAGGCCCAGTTCTTCTTGAGGCCTCTGCGCTGCTATGGCGATCGTGAGTGGCAGGCCCCTTTTGTGTACCCTCCAGGGTCGGCTCTCCTGTTTCCAAAATCTAGGCCACCTGACCCACTGGGTGCCTGCAGGACACCCGGCCAGACACCGCAGGTCCTGCTATGATAGAGCCCCCCTCTGTTGCCCCCCTCTACACCTTGCTCTTTCATTACAGTCCTTGGTCTCCCCTCCCCCAACTCCCCTGAGGCTCCCTTACTCCCCCACCCTCCCACCTCCCTGACAAGGCCTGCCTCCCTCTGGTTTTCCAGGCAATTCCTGGAACACCATCTCCTTCCACACCGGGACCACCCTGCGCTTCCCTCCCATCTGCGCCAACCACAGCCTGGACATCTCCTTCTACTTCCGGACCTCGGCCCCGTCAGGGGTCTTCCTGGAGAACATGGGGGGCCCGTACTACCAGTGGTGCCGGCCCTACGTGCGGGTGGAACTGAACAGTGAGCAGACGTGCTGGGAAGAACATGGGTGATGTTCTCTGGGGAGAAACGGGGTGGGTGGAGGCTGGGGCGAGAGACCAGGGCGGATGCCCCCGTGAGGGGCAGGATAGAGCGGGCTTTCGATGACCTGGGTTCTGGGCCCAGCTCAGTCTGGAAAGCTGACTTCGTGACCGGGGGCACCCTGTTCACCTCTCTGGGCCTCGGGCTCCTTATTTGGGAAGAAGGGGGCTGGACTCCCACCTGGCCGGCTGTGCTTCTGACCTGAGAAGTGGGGCTGAGAAGCTGGCTCAGCGGTCTGTACATTTGGGAGAGACCTGGGGTGCGAGGGTTCAGGCAGTTTATGGGTTTTGTCCCAGGCCATAGACAAACTGGAGGGACACCCCAGGAGTTCCGAGGGAAGAAGAGAGGTGGTGTTGGCTGAGCGATCTGTGCGGGACCGTGGAGGTCTGAGTCTGTGTCCTCCCCCCACGTTGTCCAGCATCCCGGGACGTGGTCTTCGCCTTCAACGTGGGGAATGGGGACGAGAACCTCACGGTGCACTCAGAGGACTTCGAGTTCAACGACGACGAGTGGCACCTGGTGCGCGCTGAGATCAACGTGAAGCAGGCCCGGCTCCGCGTGGACCACCGGCCCTGGGTGGTGCGGCCCATGCCCCTGCAGACCTACATCTGGCTGGAGTATGACCAGCCCCTCTACGTAGGTGAGCGGCAACCCGGGGGCGGGTCCGAAGCCTCCTTAACCCTCCCACCCTCTCAAGGCTGCTCTGTTCACCCCCAGGGACCCCACGTCTTAGCTCCCAGTCCCCTCTGCTTCCCAGTGAGCCAAAGGCCCACCCTTCCCCTCCAGTCCCTGGCTCTATTCCATTCTTCTGGCCCCCTCGGCTGCCTCCCCAACCCCAACTCGTTTCTCCTTCTACACCCATTTCTTGACCTGCCCACCACTCCCAGGGTCGGCAGAGTTTAAGAGGCGCCCCTTTGTGGGCTGCCTGAGGGCTATGCGTCTGAACGGAGTGACTCTCAACCTGGAAGGCCGCGCCAACGCCTCCGAGGGCACCTCACCCAACTGCACGGGCCGCTGTGCCCACCCCCGCTTCCCCTGCTTCCACGGAGGCCGCTGCGTGGAGCGCTACAGCTACTACACGTGTGACTGTGACCTCACAGCCTTTGATGGGCCATACTGCAACCACGGTGGGTGCTGCTGGCTGTGGGAGGACGGGGAGCCCCAGGGAGTAAGGAGGTGCAGGGACGGCAGGGAAGAAAGGGAGGAGGGTGTCAGGGCAGTGCCGGAAGAAAACTGGAGCTGTGCATGGGCTCCTGAGCCCTGAGCTGGGGCCATCGGGCAGCTGAGGATGCTGGGCAACTCCAAAGGCACGACATGGGACAAGAAAGGGGTGGCACAGCGAGGTGGTAGGAAAAGAACTCAAACGCAACAAGCGAATAACTTTCCCGTCTTCCCCTGTCACCAAGGTAACACAGGTTACCCCCCTTGCAAGCATACCCACCTCAGGCTGCATGAGGTCCCCCTATGCCATTTCCTGGTTGACAATTGCTGCACTCCTAAAACCTGCCTCCAACCTGGTTCTCGGTTCAGGAGAACCTTGTCATTCACCACAGCAAGACCTCCGCACACACACCCAGACCGCATCCTCCCAAAGGCTGGTCTAGGAGGCTGTGAGAGCAGGTGGGTCGTTGATGGCGGAGTTAGGGACATGTAGGGGCTTAGGGACCAGCAGGAGGCCTCTGGTCTTGGTCTGGAAGCGTGAGTAGTGGGGAAGGTGCTGGACGGGGTCATGCTATCTCCATGCTAATCTTGGCTCTCCACTTACTGTGTATTCTTAAGCAAGTCACTATCCCTCTCAGCTTCGGTTTCCCCACCTGTAAAATGCAGGGGTTGGATTAGATGAAACTGTGGTTGGTGGCAGAAACTGAAGGCAAGTCCCAGGGGCGGGTGTGCGTGGCTGACACAGACAGGATCTTAACGTGGGAACGAAGCCCTGATCTCACTACCTCCGCCTTCAGATATCGGCGGTTTCTTTGAGCCTGGCACCTGGATGCGCTATAACCTGCAGTCGGCACTGCGCTCCGCGGCCCGTGAGTTCTCCCACATGTTGAGCCGGCCGGTGCCGGGCTACGAGCCAGGCTACATCCCTGGCTATGACACTCCCGGCTACGTGCCTGGCTACCACGGCCCCGGCTACCGTCTGCCCAACTACCCGCAGCCTGGCCGGCCCGTGCCGGGTTACCGGGGCCCCGTCTACAATGTCACTGGAGAGGAGGTGTCCTTCAGCTTCAGCACCCACTCCGCCCCCGCCGTCCTGCTCTACGTCAGCTCCTTCGTGCGCGACTACATGGCGGTGCTCATCAAGGAGGACGGTAAGCTCCCAGCAGACGCTCCCCCTCGACTGCGGTTCCAGTCGTTGTCACGACTGTTGATGCGCTGACACCTGCAAGAACCCTGGAAAACGGGGACTGTAGGAGCTGAGAGGAGACTTCCCCTCCACGCCCAACAGGGACTCTGCAGCTGCGATACCAGCTGGGCACCAGTCCCTACGTGTACCAACTGACCACCCGCCCCGTCACTGATGGCCAGCCCCACAGCGTCAACATCACCCGGGTCTACCGCAGCCTCTCCGTCCAGGTGTGTGCGAAGGAGGCCGCCCAGCTCCAAATGTAGCCTCGCGGTCCAGGTGGGGGCACCCAGGAAAAAACGTCAGATGTTTAGCATTTGCAGAGCACACTGCAGTCCACAGAGAATCCTCACAATTGCTACCTCGTGTGACTCTAACAACGGGCCTCATGGTAGCTCGGTGACGCAGGTGTTCTTACAGCTCCGTTTTACAAGTCGTTGCATGGACTCAGGAAGGGCTGTGGTTTTCCCAAAGACAAACCACTCGGCAGCTGCGGAAACAAGGCTCCAAGCCGGGTTGTCGGGTTGTCCACGCCAAATCCGACCTCTGGGCCCAGGGGCCGCCCGCCGAGGACGGAGCCGGGACGTACACCAGTGTGCACGGAGTTCGGGCAGAGCTCCTGCGTGACCCGTTCTCCCCTCCCCGTTCTGCCTCCGGTTCTCCCCACTCATTCCCTTCCCCCGCCCCGCCTCAGGTGGACTACTTCCCGCTGACAGAACAGAAATTCTCGCTGCTGGTGGACAGCCAGCTGGACTCGCCCAAGGCCCTGTATCTAGGCCGAGTCATGGGTAAGCTGTGGGTGCCAGTGCGTTCTGGGTAGGAAATCGTGGGCGAAGTCCCTGGGGCCTGGAAGACAGGGGAGCAAGTGGGATGCGAGGTGCAGGTGGTGGTGAGTGGGTGCCTATGGATGGTGAGGGGGCAGGACTGCTGGTGGGCCAAGGCTCCTCTCTCCCCCCAGAGACGGGAGTGATCGACCCAGAGATCCAGCGCTACAACACCCCAGGTTTCTCAGGCTGCCTGTCTGGTGTCCGGTTCAACAACGTGGCTCCCCTCAAGACCCACTTCCGGACCCCCCGACCCATGACTGCAGAGCTAGCTGAGGCCCTTCGAGTTCAGGGAGAACTGTCTGAATCGAACTGCGGAGCCATGCCACGTCTTTTCGCCGAGGTGCCACCTGAGCTGGACCCCTGGTATCTGCCCCCAGGTGTGTCCCCGGGACACAGAAGAGGGGTGACGGGGAGAGATGATGGTTTTTACCATGTAAGGAGGAGGCTTCTCCTAACTAGTGCTTTCTCCTCTTCAGACTTCCCATACTACCATGACGAAGGATGGGTCGCCATACTTCTAGGCTGTGAGTAGCATAACCCCGCCCCGACCTCCTGACTCCACCCTCTGACCGGCAGCACTCCCTTCCCTCCCTGCCCCGAGTGCCCTGAGCCGAGGGGTGGCAAGGGCACCAGATGCATGGCGGTGCAGAGAAGGATGAGACAGGCTATGCTGAAAGGGGCACATAATGGAGCTGGAGATTTTTAAAAAATATATTTTATTTATTTATTTTTAGAGAGGGAAGGGAGGGATGGAGAGAGAGAGAAACATCAATGTGCGGTTGCTGGGGGCCACAGCCTGCAACCTAGGCATGTGCCCTGACTGGGAATCGAACCTTGATGCCTGGTTCGCAGCCCGCGCTCAATCCACTGAGCTACGCCAGCCAGGGCGAGCTGGAGATTTTTAAGTGCTTGAGGACACTACACTTTTAACTGAATTACTAAGATGGGGCTATGGGTAAGGGATGAGGAAATGGGGATATAGTAACATCTAGAGAGAGGAGAAACTGCAGTGACCATCAGGGACATGAAAAGAGAATATTAGAAATAGAAGACGGCAGTGGAAAAGCCAGCGGTTCAGACCTAGCAGACACTTAGGAAAGCCCGATGGGGTTGCAGAGCGGACGCTGTTGCACATGTGTGCTTTAGTTGGAAGTGTGTATGTGCGGCTATGTGTAGGTGAAATCCCTACGATCTGCCCTGAATTGTTTTTTTTCCCCCTTCAGTTTTGGTGGCCTTCCTGCTGTTGGGACTGGTAGGAATGTTGGTGCTCTTCTATCTGCAAAATCATCGCTACAAGGGTTCCTACCACACCAATGAGCCCAAGGCCACCCATGATTACCCTGGCAGCAAACCTCCCCTACCTACTTCAGGCTCTGCCCAGGCCCCAGCCCCTACACCAGCTTCCACCCAAGTTCCAGCCCCAGCCCCTGCCCCAGCCCCAGCCCCAGCCCCAGCCCCAGCCCCAGCCCCGGCCCCAGCCCCGGCCCCGGCCCCAGCCCCAGGTCCCCGGGACCAAAACCTACCCCAGATCCTGGAGGAGTCCAGGTCTGAGTGAATCAGAAGGGCTTCAGGGACCAAGTCCATTTTCTCAAATCCCCCAGTACCTGTCTCTACCCAACCCTGTCAGGGACATTTGGCTCCTCTTAGCTGGTTCTACTCACACAGAAGATGCCCCTCCCACCAAGTTTGGTGGGCAGAGCTACAGATGGGACCAAAGGGAGTGGCCAAGCCTCACTGCCTAAACTAATGCCTTGCCCATTTCGTTTTTCCTGGCTCCTGTCCTGATTGTTTTTCTGTCCCAAAGGAGAAGCCTCATGGGGTTAAGACAGGCCCTTCCTGCCATCCCTGTCCCGGCTGCTGCCAGAGATTAACAGTGCAGGAGAGATTAACTCTCTTCAAACATTCAATGTCAGCAGGGACAGATGCTGGGATTGTAGGGATGCACAAGGTATGGGGGAGGGGTGGCTAAATCACAACCCCCCAGTCTAACCCCTGCTCTACACGATGTCTTCCTTCTGTGTCCACTCAGTTGGGGGCTAGCGAGGGCTTCATCTCTGGCCCCCCCTCTCCTGTTTTGTGTTTTACAAAGACTGAGAGGCCTCAGCTTAGCACTTTAGTACCTCCGCTGCTTCACATGCTTTAGCCAAAGCCATAAAAACTTGCAACATAGAAAAAATAATGCAGACACACTGACTAGCCAGCCCTTTACTCTTCCTCCCTCTTCCAAGGTATGCAGTAAGCTTGCTGCCTGTCCAAAGGCTCGGCCCCCTCTCCAATGCATGAGGAGCCCTCTTTCCTCCGCTCAGAGATGCTGCTTCCTTTGCCCAGGAGGTCATATTCTTTATATATATATTTTTTGTTGCAAAGTCCCTCTCTAGAGAACCACTATATATCACTCTAATTTTTAAATTATCAGTTTATATATAAAAGAAAAAATCGATCTGTCCTGTCCTGTGCTGGGGCCATGGTCTGCAGTTTGCTCCTCCTGTGCTGGAAGCCCCGGGAGGCTGGCCGGTCACTCCGCCGGCCCGACCCGGCCTCCACTCCGAGGCTGTGCTCTCGGACTCGGTGCTGGTCCAATAAAGCAGAGTGGCAGAGCCCCAGTCTGTGTGCGGTGGCTGGTGTCCTGGCTGGGTGGGGGTGGTGCAGTGGTTTCAAGGGAACTAATCTGAGGGGCTGGAAATCTCTGAGGGGAGCCCTCGGAATCCTTGTATCACCCACCAGGAGCCTGGCTGGTTCTCACCAACCCCCCTTCCTCCCCAGCGCCAGATCTCAGCAGACAAGTGGGGATCAGAATGCAAAAGCTTCCGCCTGAGCTGCCCCTGTACTGCCAACCCTGGCTCCTTCCAGCCCCAAAGCAGATGGTACACAATGTGCCAGGATGGATTCTGCCACTTTATTCATACAAGAGGTCAAAAGCCACAGGACTTTAAAGTGCGTGAAATTCACTGGCAATAAAGCCGCACACGTATCAGTCTCCCCCGCCCCCCACTACCTTGCTCCACTCATCGTTACTTGTCTGGGGGCAGGGGTTGGCACCCATCATGAAAGGGAGGGCCAGCAGGGAAAAAGGATGGCAGTGCTGGAGAGACAGGAGCGTCAGTGGTCTGACAGAGGGGACTGACCACAGTGACACTGCACACTGGGGGCAGGGCAGGGTCAGCCCAGCCTCTCAAAGGCTGCAGGTAAGTCTTCCCCACCTATTCCTCATGGCCCGTCCCTGGCATTTCAGACAGACTTGACCCCTCCTCCTCCATCCGTCTCTGGTTTTCCCTGTAATTTACCAGTAGTTCAGAGCCCGCAGTTCAGCTGGAAGGTGTCGCCCTACACGACCAACACGAACCACAGCAGAAGTTCATTTCAGGGTCATGGTGGGGCTGCCCCAGTCAGGTGGGAAGGGGCTTGTCAGGTGCTGCTGGGAGTGTGCCCTGTTAAGTGCATGTGCCCACAAGTGTGGTGAGTGAGAGTACGTGAGTGTGTGTGTGTACGTCCCACAAAAATCCCTGGACAGCTGCTTAGCCGGAGGGAATCCCACTCACTGACTGCTTCACGGGGCAGCCAGTGGGGCTGGGGAGAGGGAGTGATCAGTACAGACTGGGAAAGACAAGCTCTCTTCCCCAGAGAGCAGGGGGAAGCCTGCTCCCTATTCCGACCCTCCTCAGACCAGTCTGTGCCTGCCCATGTCCCTTTCACCCAGCACAATGCCCCTTACTCCCTGCCAGCTCAGCACACTAGCCACAGACACAGGCAGTTCCTGGTGCCGGCCCTGCTCACTGAGTTCTGTGTCCAGGCAGTCCCTCCCCCTCCACCAGGCAATGAGACAGAGCTGGAGGAGAATCTCCCACCTCTCTCCTTCCCCTTCCTCAGGAATGGGATTTGGGCAAGGACCTCAGAAACCCTGGCTCAAACTCTACCCCAATCTACAGACCTTCTAAAAGAAATAAAGTGCTTTGCTCTGCATGAATCCCAGAGAGAATGGCACCACGGACTGGCCCAGGCCGTCTTCTCGACACTGCAAACACCCGCTGCCAGTCCGCAGTGCACACGCAGGATGCCATCCTAACTGAACACGTGGGACGTGGGAGCCCCTCACCTGCCTCCACGCACACACTGTCAACTCGCCCTTTCCAACAGCAGGTGTTACAGACAGGAAAGTCAGTCCCACCAACGATCTCCCCCCGGTCCTGGCCTGCACCCATCTACCTGGAAGAGATGAGTAACAGTGGCTCCGTGGGTCTGGCCTCTAAGGGGAGCGAAAGGCCTGGAAACACTACAGATCCAGGGAACCAGGGCGCTCACACCCAGCCTGGCACACCCTTCATGCTTCTTCAGTAGCAGCATGCCGTCTGCCTGCGGCTGCTAAGCTAGAACTTTGGGAGGAGCTAGCCAGGCACTGGCACTTGCTCCAGGCACCTGAACACACCCTCCAGGACACACAGAGGTTCCTCGAAGCCTGCCGGGCCCCAAGCTTAGCGGTTTAACTGCTACCATCAGGCTGATTCCCACTCTGTCCATAGAAGAATGGCCCTTAGCTTCCCTTTTCCCAGCACTGAATGTCTCTGCTCAGGACCCCCTACCTTCCAGTGTGAACCCTGTCAGGAAGGAAGAGGTGGCGAGGTGACCCACTTCCCCGCTGAATCTCGTCTGCGCTGCCTGCCGGGCCCTCTTTAACCCAGACCACTCATAGGCTCCAGGTACTAAACTTCACTCATCCTGTCCTCTCTGGGTCTTAGGACCACAGAGAGAGAGGCTGGCAACCCAATTGCCTAAGGACCCTTGATTCGGAAAGCTAGAATTACAGGCTGATGCTTGTCAGGAGCCGCCCAAGTTGACTTCCGAGGCCCGCAGCGGAGGTGCCGGGAAATCAGCCCAGCACACCCCTGCTCCTGCGCTCTCCCCTCCGAGGCCTGAGCAGCAGCCACTGCTGCAGCAACGCTCTTTCCTGGGAGCCCCAGCCCGCGCTGCCTGTCTCCCTCTCACTGGGACTCCGATGAGGCCTCACGACAGAGGACGTGGGGGGGTTTCCTCGGCGTGGGAGGTGGCGCGCAGGAGCTCGAGCAGGTGGTGTGTGCGGGAAAGCGAAGATGGCACTGCTACCGTGGGCGCGGGCACGGGGCCGGGAGGGCTAAAGGACGTCAGTCTCCCTCTCGATCCCCACATACTTGAGGGCATCGGCTTGGCTGTACCTGTCCCAGAGCAGGGGGAGGAACGAGATTACCATCAAGGCTTTTGTGATTAAAAAGATGGGGTCCCTCCAGTTTCACTTCCCTCCCCCTTCTGAGACAAGGCACCGGAGATGAGAACCAAGAAAAGGCCTCGACCACCAAAGGATCCTCTCCGTCTTCCATATCACCCAGTTAAGCCCCCCAATCAATCCCAACAGCCACCCTTTCCACCTCTAGGGCCACCTCTGCAGGACCAGCCCTGGCCGCCTCACCTGTAATCAAAGAAGAGCTCCTCGCCAGCTTGAATTGCCCGCTTGGCGAAGATCCCAATCCGGTGGTCCCCGTTCACCATGACCACTGCAAACAGGACAAACCCAGGGCTAGGCCCCTAGTCCACCCCGAACCAACGACCAGTCTGGCTCGGGACGGGTCTCCTCTCAATTCCCAGGGAAAACAGAAATGGAGTAGTTACAAAGTAGTCAGCAAAGCTGCTTTTAGATCTCTTCTCACAGTTGACACGGGGGAAGAACTGTCTTTAAAGGGTTTGTGTTGGGGGGAAATGTTTATAATGCACTCACTGGGAAAAATACTGTAAAACTGACAGACGGGCTCAAAATGGTATTAGACATTAATTGTGATTATCTCTGGATGAAAAGTAACTCAGCTAAAAAGAGTAAATAATGGATAGAAATCGTAGTACGTGAAGCATACATTCCCCAGCCCACCTCCCAGGTCACTGGGAACTCACCTTTGGCATAACAATTGGGGTTCACTGAATGGTTTGCAAATCGAATTTTGTTTCCTTTCCGGGTCGCGTCCACCACAAAATCTGCGGGAAGTAAACCAAGGAAGACTGTGAGCTCGCCGGGCGACTCCACAGCTGCTTGGGCCTGAATTTAAAACCGATCACATGGCAACGGAAACAAGACAGTCCAGTGGGAATTCTGAGCCCAGTGTACTAGTAGGAGCTGGGAAAGCAGGCAGCATAAGAATGAAGCTTAAAAGAAAAAACAGAAAAGAATGCAGCTTCATGCGGGAGCACTCCCCGAGGGCCCCCCTCGCTGGAACCGTGGAGCCCTGCGCTCTCTGGGAAGGGAGATCTCTGAGTGAGAGTGCTCAGCACTCCGATCACAGACACAACCTGGAGACGGAAGTTCTCCCAAAGCAAGTGAACTGTGGCGCATGGTGTCTCTGAGTTCAATCTCACCACCTTGCTCTGTGCATCTGTTGGAAGATTCAGAGCTGACCTGAACCTGGACCGGGACGAGGCACATCTGGTAGGAGGACCTGCTCGAGACCACCTGGGGTGGGGGGACTCCGTACCGTTGTTGAGGTTGAAGAGGAAGCTGGACATGTACTTGTCATAGACCTTCCCTCGCCGGTCAGCCTCGTCCTGAGAGATGAGCTGCAGAGACAGAAAAGGACCCAGCGGGGGTCAGGCTGTCTGCGCAAGCACGGAACCCTGCCCGCAGACGGGTTGGGGGTGACGGCGGTGGTGTCACACCGAGTGTCACGAGGAGAATCGCAACACGCTGAGCTCGGGGCGTTTCATTTCAGGCCCTACCTGTGTCAATCCCTACCAGGGCCGGCCAGTGCGGGGTTGAAGAGGCCCCCGCCTGCCTGCCCTCTTGTACGGCCTGAGCTGCCAGAGATGAAGAAGGGTGGTTTGTTTCAGGACTGCACACAGTTCTGTGGGATCCCCCAAGAGACCACAGGAGGACTCACTGAGTTATTTAGAGATTAATTCACAGAAGTCTGAACCACAGAAAATCAGGGTTTCTTAACAGCAGCTCCCCAGATAACAGTGTGGGTCAAACCGATAGCACTCACCTCCCCACAGTATTCAGAAATGAACTCATTCTTCTGCACAGACTCCTTAATGAAGGTGCCCCATCCAGCCACATCTGAGGGGGCCAGCAGCAGGTGCTGGGAAGAGAGAGGCAAACCTCAGACTACAGGGTGTGGGTGACAAGGGGTATCTGTGTGAGGTGTGCATGTGGACGGTGGCGGGGGGGCAGAGTGGAAAGAACTAGCAACTGTTAAGAGGATCTGAAAACAGAAAAAGGCCCACGCCACCCTGTTCTGGTGGGAGGGAAACAAAACGTGACACCCCTTCCTCTAGACCTGGGGCCTTCTGGACCTGAGTCTACAGGAATCCACTGCTATGCGTCCAGTAAAAACAGACATCAATGACCAGTCCATCCTCTCCTCTCCTTGCCATACGGCCAGTTCAGAGCGCCACTTTCTAACCCACCACTGGGGGATAAACTTCGCTAATTCAGTAAAGGAGCGTCCCTCAGGATTCAGCGAGCGCTTTCACGCACAGACTCCCTAAGAACCAGCAGGAACAGGCTGATGGGGTCCGTTCAGTCCTCCCTGCTCCACTCCCCAGCCCAGAACCCTGAGAAAAGCCCTCACCTTCTTGAGGCCCCGCTGGATGCTGCAGTTTTTACAGGAAACCACTTTGCAGTCCCAGTGCTCGGAGGCCCCGCAGGTGAGACACAGGTCGGGGTCGCACTCCCGCACGGCCAGGTAGCAAGGACACTGCTTGGTGTTGCACTGGGTCTTACAGCGGCAGCCAGGGAAACGATTCTGACCTGGGCAGGGCAGCGGGCAAGGTTAGGGGAGAGCGGGCTAGTGCCGGGCAGGTCTGACTCAGGGCGGCAGAGAAGTCAGGGAGCTGTGTTGAGGGATACTTAGTGAAACAGGAGGGCAGCCCCCTGCCCGATAATCAGACACTCGAATTTCTCCCCACTGCAAACAGCACCTCCCAACATTCACGCCGAGTGTCGGAAACGCAGATTGCACTGTGGAGATGCAGCTCCTCGAGATCCCCACAACGCTCTCCCTCCTCCTCGCTGGTGGAGTGTGGAAGGGCGGTGGGCAGTGCCCCAGAGATGAAATCAATGTTTTTCACTGGTAAGCACTCAACATCAAAACAAGTCATTCTGAGAGCGGAGTGCATCCGTTCTGTGCCACCCTCCTCCACCCCACCCCCACCCCAGTCTGAGCACCCCTCTTTTGTGGTTAAGACTGACACCTGCCATGGGTTGGAGGTGTTTCCAGCGCAGCTGCCCGGGCACCGAGTTCTGCAAGGGCCGCCGGCAAACTGCCTTGAGGGGAAGAGCACGGTGGGCTAAGGAGCGAGAGAAGCACTTTTAGCCTCTATCCCACCGTCTGCTGACAACCAGACTGCCTGATATTAAACCTCCGATAGTAAACTAAACTAGACATACACAGAACTGTAACCTGCGTATGTCATAGAACATTCTGGAAAGGGAGGCTGTGACTGCTCCATAAGAAAAAAGATCCTCATGTTTCTTAATCCTGCCCTGGAAGGTGAAGTTGGGAAAGCATCTGATTTCAGTATACTTGTTGTATTTAGAATCATAAAGGTAAGGGTTTTTTTAAAAATAACATTTCCAGATCTTCAGTCCCTCGTAGAATGCCTACAGCACAGCAAAGAGAACGTCAGAAGGCCCATAAGCAGCAAAAGGCGCAGGAGGTTGGGCAACCTGAGTGGCACCGAGGCGCCGTTTGGCAGGCACGGGGAAGCGGAGGGGCCCTTACAGTCCGGGTTGCACTGGCAGAACTTCTCACAGAAATTCTGGGTCATGATGCAGGGGCAGGTGCTGTCGCAGGGGCGGTCCGGGTGGTCGCAGGGCTGGTAGTTGTACACTTGGGTGGAAGAGTTATCTGGGAGAGAAAAGAACAGACCAGGACACTGCAGCGCCCATGCTGACTGCCCGCCCTCCCAGGTGTCCAATGGCGCTAATTCAGAGCTGGCCTGTTCTAACCATGACCTTGAACACACATTTAGCGCCTGAAATGAGAGGCAACCCTAGATGATGGTTGTTTGTAAGCTACAATGGGGTGATTCGTTTTGTGGGGAAAATGTGGAAATAGTCCAGGATTATAGTGCAGCTGTTTTGAGCATTGAATGAAGTCTAGACTGGAAAATGGCATACTACAAAGGTCAGAGGCCACAAGGCCCCTAACTCTACCTCCTAAAAGATCTTTGCAGCTGCAAGTGAGAAGCTGAGCTGTTCTCAGCTGCTGCAGAGAAGCTGCAACCTGCGGACACGGTGCACGACCAACAAGTGCAGCCGCAGGCAGGTGGGGGAGGCCACAGCGGTGAGACCAAGCTGAGTTGAGGAAGGCCCTGGCGCAGCCTACCTTTCTTCAGCTGGATTTTCCTGCAGTGCGCAGCCCACAGCCTGAAAGAGAGACAGGGTGGGTCAGGGTCAAGGTCCAGGGGGACTCTGCAGATTCAAGTAAAGGACAACATGACCTACTCTGAGAGACTGCGGTTTGATAGCTGGGGAGCGTCCTCCTGAATCCCTGAAGAGGAGGCCTCTGTCCTGGCACAGAGTCCACCCCAAATGCTGCTGGACTATGCCTCTAGACTTAAACATAAACAACATCCCCCAGCCTTAACAAAAAAACATACATAAAACAAAAGACAAAAAGCTAAATCCAACCCTCTATGTCTATTATAGTACTATTGTTTCTGCCTCTCTTTGGCCTTTGGGGAGATGAACATGTGGGGGCGTTTCAAGATGGGGAGGTGAGAAGGCTTTTTGGGAATATGCTCCAAGTGAAGGAAATGAAAGGAGCAGCCACAGGGATTCCTTCTGTATCTGGAATCGGTGTCAGTTCCTTCCTTCAGTGGCTGATTGTCATCAGGGAACCAAGCCAGGCAGAACGTCAATTAAAAAACAAACAAACAAAACTTCTGGCCCTAAGCAAAGGCTAGCTAGAAAGTGTTATTATGCAACTTAGATAAACAATACAGGAGCCAACAACAAAACGAAACAACTCTGGTCAGGGCTGAAAAGCGGGCACCGTGGTGAACTAATCACCACAGGAAAAACGGCCTCACGGTGGAGCAGTGAGGCCAGCTCTCCTCCCGCTGGCCCGGAGATTAAGAGAAAACCAGTTATCTCGTGACCCTCAGCATCCAGGGACGGGCAAAGGCTGGCCCGAGGCAGTGACCCACCCACGGGGAGCACTGAGCAGACTGGCCCCCCGTTGTGCAATGCCAAGCGGATGGGCAGTGGCTGAAGAGGGAGGCAGATGGGAAGTCTGCGGGGAGGTCAGAGCCCAGGAACAGCCTGTCCACAGAAAATCCTTTGTCCCACCCTTGCCTGTGCTTTCTTTTTTTCTTCTGCGAGGGGTTCATGAGTTCATCTGTTGGCAGCTTCAGGATAAGTGATTCTTTGACTGCAAACTGAAAGACCTGGAAAAGAAATCCAACAGGGCCTGTCACTCCTTCTTAAGCTACGTGGTCACATAAGTGACCCAGCCGGGGGAGGGCTTGGGAGGGTTCTGGAGAGGTCCGGGCAGCTGACTGAGCGTCTCTACAGCCAGAGAGAGGCGGAGTGATGACGGCTCTGAAGTTGATGCTCACGCATTTAGCCTGACTTGCGAAAGGAGAGGGTACTGAACACAGTTAACAGCTTTTCTGGCTGGTAGCTTTCACCTACAAAGCCCTGCATATGGGCTGATTCTTAACAGTATCCACCTCTTCTCAGGAAGGGCAACTTGGTGTACCTTGTGTAGTGGGTGTAAGACCTGACATACAATGGGGGCCCCCCCAAAATCAGAATTATTTCTGGAGAGCAGGCCCCTTACAGTACAGGACTCCCCAGCTAAGGCAGTGTTCTAGGAACCCATCTGCATCAGTGTGCCAACTGGCATTGTTGTGAGAGGCTGAGTTTTTTTGGAGACTCTTTCAACATATTTGCCCATTTCACGATGGGTGATTGACAAGCGCACCTGCCCACGCTGTGCTGAGTGCTCAGCAGTTTTTGACTGAAAAGTGCATGACCCCTGTGCTCCACCCTTCCTGTTCACCCGATCTTGCCCCAAGCAACATTTTTTTTGTTTCCCTGGATGAAAAAAAGTCCTCAAAGGGAAACATTTTGCTAATGTGGAAGAGGTAAAATAAAAAATGGCAGAAGCACTAAAAACCATCAAAATCAACAAGTTCAAAAACTTTTGAGCAGTAGAAAAAAGGCTCAACAGGTGTGTTGCATTAAATGGAGAGTACTTTGAAGGTAACTGAAGTTTAAACATGTAAGAAGAATAAGTAGACAATTTTTAATCTATAAATTCCGGGGGGCCTATAAATCTTTGAGGCCCCCTCATATGCCAGCACTAGCTCCCCCTGCTGGTATAAAGACGTCAGAGCCTTGACTACGGGAAGGCAGGTTCCCTTTCCTTGTGCTTCTGCCTCTTCAGCATTCATTCATCTGTAGCTCTTTCCCACCCACCCCGCCCCCTTTCTGGTTACAGGCCCTATTGAGATTCTATGAAAAGTATAAATCTTCTTCTTATGAAATATGCACAAAAATTGTTTTGCAGCCAATTTGACAGATCTTTAGGTTAAGAGCCTGTGTCTCAGGGAAACAGGTCTAAGCTCCACAATGAAAGCAGAGGGCACTTGGACTCTCGGCTCTACTGCTCATTCTAAGTAAAGGGAGCGGGAAGAAGAGGCCGCAGAGACTCCTCCCGAAGCTAGGGAGCCCAGTGGGCAGGGCGCAAGCTCTGGTGCTCCTTTCTTTGAGGACAGACTGGCCTGGCCACCTGACTCCCCATCCCTGTTCTACAATATCTTGTCCAGCAGTCTTGTCCTGCCTGCAGGGCGTCAGTGGCTACTGTCAAGCCATGACTCTGGTGACGGTATGAGTGAGCAGGGTGAGGTCTAGGCCTAGCACTGGGGGTGGTGATCAGAAAACCCTGTGGTGGGACAGCTGTGGAATAAAGCAACTCGGAGACTGATGACGGAGGGCGCAGCAGCCGCGGCTGAGGAGCAGGAGTAGGCTAGGCAAGAACATCCTCAGAAAGACCCGGGGGTCACTCCTAGGAAACGGATACACATTTAGAAGAAAAGGCAGGAACCGAAAAGAGAAGGTAAAAGTGTGCTGAAACATTCGGCACTAAACGGTGGTTCAAGACAGAAATGAGAAGCCAGCAAGGAGGACAGCAGGTCCCCAAGCACCGCTAGGCCCGGCCTTCGCTCTGGGGGGCGGTGTCTGGAGACTCACTCCACAGCCTAGCAGCACAGGCGCACGGGGGCTGAGCCTGAGACAGCTTGGCCCCAGACAGGCGGGTCCACGGGACAGCAAAGGGCTGGCGGTGCACACGAAAGCAGGGCCCGAGCTCGCTCTGGCCACTTCCAGACAGTACCTGCTTGCACGTCTTCGTCCCCAGCAGCCTCGCGATGGAACAGAAGTTGTTGAAGTAGGTGCCGTGAAAGACGCGAAAAAGAGACTCTTCGGCCCCCGTCCACTCCACAGGTTCCGAGGGCGCTTCCACCACACAGAGCTGGGGTGGGGCCGGACTCGCCTTCTGTTTCGTGGGCGTCTGGCAGCGAGAGTTGGCCTCTGAGAGAGGAAGAAATACGAGAAACGGAAGAAGGTGAGCTGCAGCTATCACCAGGAGTTGGCCACAAACTCAGAAGTACTTTACTTAAAAGGCAGCAAGCACCCTTAGGAACAAAAATAATATTCCCTGTCTCCACTGCTTATAGGTAAACCTGTGGAGAAATTAGCAATTTTATAAAACATAGTAATGGTAAGTATTCGGAGGTGATCCTGGCTTCACCAGAGTCCTCGGGTGGGAAGAAGAGATCATTCTCTGTTCACAGTACCTGAGGAGCTGGAGGCCCAGTCATTGCCCGTGTCCCTGTCACTGTCCCCTTCTTTAGTCTCAGCCACAGCAGAGGCCGAAGTGTTGGAGCAGGAAGCGCTGACCATGTGGTGCCTTCGCCGGCGACGGCCAGAGCACTTGGAGCGAGGGTTGTGGAGCATGGCGTATTCCTTCGCGCCTTCCTGCGGCAGACACGGTGGGGACAGAAAACCCGAGTGGGCCCAGAGTCCCCGCATCCATCCCACCACTGCAAAGCGTCTTCTTCAACACCTGTGCTTACGTGCAACGACACTGTCTGTTTAATTCGTTTGCTGTCCCAGATAAGTGTGACCATGTAACAGCTGCTTAGCAACTCACAGCTCTTCATAAAAGAGCTATCCTAGAAAGCGATCTTAAAGAGATATAATCGGTGCATCTTCCACTTTCCAGTGAGCTGTATCTAAAATTCATTTGCATATTATTGTTCGGAATTTGAGAACACATTCTGCTGTAGATGAGGTAATGAGGTGCAGAGAGGGGAGGAACCTGCTTGAGAGTATATAGCTCATTTTTCCAGTATCCAAGGACCAGGGCTCCTTGTCCCCAGGCCACTCTGCTCTTTACATTCTACTGCTCTGCCTCTGTTTCAACAAAATGTGTAACTGCTGATTTGTACAAAATTACTACTTAATTTTGGAACTTCCTTCCAAATCAGTGTATTAAACTTGGAAGAAATAAGTTTTCACTTTTATAGCTACGTTTTTTTTTTTAATCCTCACCCAAGGATATGTTTTTCATTACTTCTAGAGAGAGAGGAAGAGAGAGAGAGAAACATCCACATGACAGAGAAACATCAATTGGTTGCCTCCCATATCAGCTCAAACTGGACATCGGACCCACAACCTATGTATTTGCCTGGACTGGGAATTGAACCTACAACCTTTTGGTTATGGGATGATGCTCCAACCAACTGAGCCACACCAGCCAGGCCTGCTTTTCTTTTCTATTTTTTTAAAGACCAAATAACTATTATTCAGCTTATTATCTATCTTCTTACCATACTTGGTTCCCAAAGGCTTCTAGCTGTTTCTGAAAACTAAATCTACATGTAAAGAATGAAGATTTACCACTAATAAGAATATTAGTGGCAATTCCAAAAGTAGTGTCTTTTTTTAAATGTGTGGTTGCCTCTCGCACGTCCCCAACTGGGGACCTGGCTTGAAGCCCAGGTATGTGCCCTGACTGGGAATTGAACGGGTGACCCTTTGGTTTGCAGGCTGGGGCTCAATCCACTGAGCCACAGCAGCCAGGGCCCAAAAGAAAAGGTTTGAATTAAGTGAATCTGGCATTATGTACCTATGCTAAGATGTGACACACACAGCATCACTTATATTTTTACTCAAAATGTTTAACATAAGTATAATGAAGCCTTCACTATAATGAAGTCCCCTATTTATGGAAAATAGGGAACAGAGTAAAAAGTTAAATGGCACCAGAAGGAAACAACAGAGATGCAGAATATGGGACATCCTACAAGACAACCAGCCTAACTTTTCAAAAGAAAAAAAGAAAGGTGTGATTATTTGAGATTAAAAGAGACTGAGAAACTCTGGCAGGGTAGCTCAGTTGCTTGGAGCATCATCCCAATACACCAAAGTTCCAGGTTCGATTCCCAGGCAGGACACAACCAAGAGACAACCAGTGAATGCATAAATCGATGGAATAACAAATTAATGTTTCTCTCTCAAATCAATAAATAAATTTAAAAATAATAAAAGAGGTTGAAAAGACATAATAACCAAACATGATGTATGGACTGTATGATCTTTGCTTGAATAAAAAACTAGCTATTCCTGGTTCCACTAAAAAATCTGAATATGTAACAGATAGATGATGCTACGGAATTCTTGTTAATTTTCTTAGCTGTGATATCCAAGAGAATGCCTTTACTTTTTGGAGGTGCATGCTGAAACACTCAGCAAACAAGCATCACAATGTCCGCACTTATTTTCAAATGGCTCGGCAAAAAATACACACATACAAATATAGGAATAAAGCCAATATGAAAAAATGTTATTAAATTGAGGAAGAAGGTATCTTCCAATTTCTTTGCATAACTGAACATTTTCTTAATAAAAAGTTTAAGGAAAAAAAGTCCAGCATTTGAAAATGCACTCATTTCTGAAGAGCAGTAAAATAAAACCTGTGCATATACATTTCTGTAAGTTAAACATAAACGCACACTCAGTTCAAACGACACAGCTTCAAGCTCTGCAATCTGAATAAACGACGCCTGGAGCAGGAGAGCCATCAGTGCTCTTCGAACCCCACCCCGTAAGACCAAGCCCACAGCCCCACTGCCCCCGTATCTGGGAGCGCCCGCAGAGCCGAAGCCCCGTTCCGTGTGTGCGCTGCGACCCGACCCCCGACCCCGAGTGCTCTGTGTGGCCTCACTCGGTTTGTGTCCCAGGGGCAGAGCGCCCACGGGGCACTTCCTGCTCCGAGTTAACAACGCAGAACAGCTTCAGAACGCACCAGCAAAAGGAAGCAGTCTGCACCACACGGCTCCGGTTCAATCTTGATCTCCTTGTTCTTGCGTTTATACACGTTAGGGGTGGCGTGGAAAGCTGGAAAACACAACACTGTCCTGTCTCCAGTGGTTCGCTCCACGGGGCAGCAGGGGGAGGAGCAGAATTGAGTTAGGGAACCAGTGTGGGAGGATTTGGGTATAAACAGCTGCCATCAAGGTGCACAGAATTTAATCACTTCCAGCACCAACACAACCCTTTCAAGCTAGGAAGCATTAGGAAACAACGACGTCAATGATTATTCTGTCCAGACCCTGCAAAGTGCACTGCACTACAACTCAACACGTAAACACAGGCTGCTCCTAAGTCAAGCCATCTTCAGATCAGAAGCCAGGAACTCCCTATGATAAACTAAAATAAAGAGAAGGAAACAGTGCCTAGGAAGGGAAAACAGGGGAGCATTTCAGAGCAGCCCACTCACGGTGAAGGAAGCAGTCGTATTTGAAGCAGCGCCGGCAAAAAAGTGTGTGGAAGGAGTGCAGCGACTGCTCCCGCTGCACGGACTTGGCATTGGGGCCGTCGATGTTGGGTGTGCACTGGGGGGGAAGCGCATTGGGGTCGGACATCTCTGTTAGCTCCCGATACCTATTTAAGAAAAGAGAGGTGAGCGTTCCTTCCGAGGGAATGTCTTGGCTGAGCAAACACAGACTGGGTGCTGACAGTCATGCAGGTGCAGCCGGCCAGCAGTCTGTGCGGGTCTTGTTGGTGACGGACTCGTGTACAGTGAAGATGGCACCCTCTGCAATTATGACGGGCGGGTGTGTGTCTGAAAGTAGGGGAGGGAAAGGTTTGGTAAGGACGGTGCCGGGGTAACTCTCCAGAAAAATGGCAGAATTATAAAAGCTCTCTGCCCAGACTTACTCAAAAGCCAGGAAACAATGACCCTTCGTATGGGAATGGGTATTCAGGGGTAAGCCAAGTAATAATCAGAAGTGTGGGCAAACCCTCATGCACTTACCATAAATAAGGCTCCCTGCTAACCACAGTGCAGGCCTGAATCAACATTCTGCCCGCTCGCTCTACACGCCTGAAGGGGACAGCCTTCCCTACCTCTCCTTCATGTCATCTGGGACACCATTCTCGGGGAACATTGAGGCGATTGCACTGAAGATCATGTCATTTGGGAACTGTTTCTTGGAACTCTTTTTGTTGCCTGAATTAAAAGATACAAGAAGGTCCTGAGTGCTGTCTATAATGAGAACATGCGAACGAGACTGTTCGATGGTTTTTCCTTGTCACAGCGCTCTGATTAGAGCCGGTTTGCAAACCCAACCTCTGGCTGTTAGAGATGGCCTTTAGAGAAGGCCAAGGCTGCCTGGACTTGTCTAATGGGCTACAGTAAACAAGGAACTCAGAGTCATCTACACATTAATGACAAAGTTCACTGCCTAAGACAGACACTGGAGATGAAAACCAGAGTTTTTCCAGAGACCTGAATATACAAGAATCCTGTCACAACGCTGATGCTGAAAAAACGAGATTGGCCCTGGCTCTTGTGGCTTGGTGGGCAGAGCGCCGGCCTGTGAACCGAAAGGTCACTGGTTCAATTCCCTGTCAGGGCACACGCCTGGGCTGCAGGCCAGGTCCCCAGCTGGAAGCGTGTGACAGGCAACCGATCGATGTATCTCTCACACATCGGTGTTTCTCTCCCTCTCTTTCTCCCTCCTTCCCCCCCTCTAGAAATAAATAAATAAAATCTTAAAAAAAAAAAGAGATTGATATGGTACTGTAACTTTGTTTTAACAAAAGACACTATGTCCCTGAACATATAGTGTAATTAAATAATGTAGTGTATAATTAAACATGAAATAATTAAATATTAGCAACATGGAAAAATGCTCATAAGGTTATATAAAAAAGGGAAACAGAATTATATATGTGTGTATGCACACACAGCACAGTCCCAATTTCACGCAACACAAACAGGCTGACATATATGTACTTAAAAATGACACATATTTGACATATAACAGTGGAATAGTGTTATACGCATAGATTTTACATTTTTTAGGTCTAGAAGGAAATCTTAATGCTGGTTATTCCTAGGGAGCAGGATTACGAGGTAATTTTATTTTGCTCTTTATAACTTTTCATGTTTTCCAAATACACCACTTTTATAATTAGAGGTGAAGAATGATTACTTCTTCTCAGCTGGGTCACGGCTGTCCTGAGCTATCAGTCAGCGGTCACCTCCCTCATTTCAGGTGACCCGATGCTGGCGGAGACCTCTCTGTGCCCTCCACCCCCCCTCCCGTCCCTCTGAAGGGGAGCGAGGAGGCAGTGCCGTTTACCTTCGAGCGCATGCCGTTTCCGCTTCCTCGTCACCGGCAGATCTTCTTTGCTGTCATCTTGCTTCCCGTCTGAGGGGTCGTTGTGCCCTTCTTCCTCCTCGTCTGAGTACTGATTCAGGGCGTCGACCAACTCCAGGAAAACAGCATCGCTAATGAGGACAGACCCAGGGATCATCTCTGAAACACAAGGATGAGACGGAGGAGCGTGGCGGTTTCACCTGCCGCCAGCCCTCCGCAGAAAGGCGCTCTCGTGCTCGCCCCTGAGGCCCGGCTGGGCGACGTGCGCACGTTTATACAGGCCACCGGGGACCACAACAATCTGACGGCTCGCATGACCCCACCGGTTCGGCTGACTGGAGCGGGAGGTCGAGCTACAGGCCTTATTCCTGCTGGGTTACTTCCCTTCTACAGTCACGGGGCACACTGTGTCTACGGTCCAAACCCTCAGAGAAATGTGCGGATAATGTAAATGGCACAGAAAAAGAATGACACAATGAAAATGTACTTGGTTCTGCCAACTGGCCAGTAGTGACTTCTTTGAAAAAGACAGCATTTTCATCTAAAATCCTATTATATGGGGTTATACTACACCTCAGGAGAGAGTCTTTGAACACTAGGGGGCGTAGAGGATAAAAGCACTTCAACAACATCGTAACAGCACCCACGGCGGTCAAAGAGCAGGGGAAGTTACTGGTTTGCAAATCCACGGGAGTCTCTCCCCATCTCCCCACTTCTTGCACCGACAGCCTTTTCCAGAACTACTAAATCCAAATGACTGTCTTCTGGGGAGGTCGACCTAGGGGACGTCAGGATCAGAGTCAAGCACAGAGTTCGCCTCACTGCCACTCTCAGAGAACGGAAAATGACGAATCAGTGGCCTGGGACGGATTTACAAAAAACTTCTAAAATGAAACCTATTGTACACGGAACTTTCTCTCCTGTCACCGATTACTGTATGATCCTTTTCTTTGCTTTTATTTTAATTGTTGTTCAAGTACAGTTTTCTGTCTTTTACTCCCAGCCCAGCCCCCATACTGTCCTTTTAAAACTTAACTGGAGTATTTTTAATACAAAGTTTCTACTCTCAGCCAGGTGGCCGCACTGAAACGTGCTTCGGCGTGCGCACAGCAGACGGAGGCAGGCGATGACGGACCAAAGGAGAGGCGCCACTCCGACCCAGTTTTCTCCCAGAGGGCCCGGCGCCACTACCTTCTTCGCCATGGACTTTCCCGTCGTAGTTGTTGATCAGCTCCTCAATGAACGTCTCATCTTCTTCCTTCACCTCATCCCCCATGTAGGGAATATTGCACAAAACTGTTTCATCTTCTACCTGAAATCAAACCAGATGTGAGTCCCTCCGTGAACCCACTGTGCATCTCCTCTTTTCTGCTTAACTAAACCTTTGCTGAGCTTTATTTGCTGCTTGAATCTCCTAAAAATGACTGTGGTCGCAGCTACCTGCATTTTAAGAACTGGCCATCTGCCCTGGCCGGGTGGCTCAGCTGGTTAGAGCGTTGTCCTGATGCACCAACGTGCGGGTTCATCCCCAGTCAGGGCGCGCACAATCAGCAACCACTGAATGCATCAATAAGTGGAGCAACGGATTCATGTCTCTTTCCTTCTTTCTCTCTATCTCCCCCACCCTGTCCCCTTGAAAATCCATTAAAAATGAAAATACACACTTAGTGGGAATGTAAAATTAATCACAGTATGAACTACAAATATCTTCTGGCAATGAGCAATAATACTAATGGATTTTTTCATTTTTTGGTTCAGTGAGAACACAGTCATTCTTAAATCCTCAAGTATCAAAGTAAAGTTACGCTGAACTTTTATTTTAAGAGAGGATTCCCTTTTGTAAACCTATATCCTGTTCTAGTCATAAATGTTATCTGCCACCAGGCAGCTGATAAACAACGGCAGTATGAAGAGAGGACTGCTTATCAGGACCACGAATAACCCCAGCAGGAGCTGGCACCAAGGCCCAGAGGAAAGGACTGTGGGTCCCTGTGCACCTCACTGAGCCCGGCTGCCTTCACAGCATCTCGCCTTTCGGGGATTCGGAAAGGACCGGGCCAGCAGCAGGGAGTTGTCAACCTGCTTAAGCCTCAGGTGTTCGGTTTAGACGCATTTAACTGCACGGAACGTCACAAAACTGGGCCAGGGCAGTAAGGAAAAACTGGAGTCTTGCCCAGTCTCACTCATTCAAAAAAGAACCAGCGTTGATGCAGAAGAAAACTTCAGAGAGCACATCTAACAAGTTAGAACGACTTGCAATCTACTTTTTAGAGTATACAAATTACCAAAGCATTCTGTCCTGCATGTCTGAGCTTTGTTAAGTATACTCTGGCAACATTTTCCTTAAGAGGAGTGCCAGCATGTCAACATAAAAAATCGTAAGAGTTTAAACAATTACCAGTGCTTTCAATACATACCATAAAGTTCTGCTGGAGAGGGGACCAGGAATACATGATGGGAACCAAGGCAACTGTGTTCAGAGACCTCATTAACATGTGCTGGCTTGCAAATCCCGGGAAAATGCTCTCTATGGTACACTGAAATATAAACAACGACATGGAAAGGGGAAAGGCAAGCATGCAGCCCAACACAGAATCAGAGTTTCCTTCCAAAACGACCCCAGTAGCCTTCTAATTCTTTCGCATAAGCCGAGTGTTTCGTAACAGCTGGCCCCTGAAACGAAGGGCCGCACTGTGCGCCTGTGGGAAGCCGGACGGCCTCTCATTCACCTCTGCGGCCTCCGCCGGCCGGCACAGTGCCCCCCACACTCCGGGGTGTTCTCTCAAATCCCGCACTTGCTGCTTATTTCGACCTAAAACTGCTGGGCTCCTCGGGCTGCAAACAACAGCAAAGAGCCTCTGAAAGTCCTAAGAGATGAGGAGGCAGACGAGGAAGTTTTCCTGAAGACCTAAACTTTAAGACAGCAGACACCAACTCAGCTGCACAGGTGATGCAGACTGTGTAGGGGGAAGCAAAATAAATTATAGTCGCATCTTGCTTTGGGAAACAAAATTACTCTCAATACACTGCCTGCTTTTTGTATTTTAAAAATAGTATCTCTTTACAAAATTAGAAAACTTGTTAATTTATACCCAAGGGTATCTCTCTGATCGGTACGCGCCTGTCCATTGTCCAAGGCACCCCTTTTCCAGTATCACCGTGCTGAAGGGGCCTATCAAGGCACGAAAAGAGGTTGCTTTAAGCCTGGACACAGAACCCAGTAAAGTAGACAGCAAATGTCTTGTTTTTCTTTTTTTTCTTCCTAAATAGGAATAGGTAGAGAGGAAACTTCATTTATTTATTTAGATTATATTTATTCATTTTCAGAGAGAGGACACCCTTCTCTGAAAGAGAAAGAGAGGGAGGGAAACATCGATGTGCCAGAGAAACACCGATCGGTTACCTCTCCCATGCCCCCAACTAGGGACCTAGCCTGCAACCCCGGCACGTGCCCTGACAGGGAATCGAACTGGCGACCCTTCGGTTCACAGGCCAGCGGTGCTCAATCCACTGAGCCACACCAGCCACAGCCAAATGTTTTGTTTTTCCATGAAAAATCCCTGAGTAAGCTTACTAAATGAGAACAATAGGCAAAAAGTTTCTGCTTTAAGTTGTGGATTTGCCATCCTCGTTATTCGGAATTGACCATCACAGCTGCATCCATTACCCTTCCTTACTTTCCAATCACAAACACAAGGAAGAGAGGAAGGCTGAGCTCAGACACCCAGAAGTACCTTTTTGAGAAAAGGGTGCCCACTCACAGGCTTCATCAGCTGGACAGGCTGAACACGAAGCTTCTTCCATTCTTCATTGAGAATCTGGGTTTTCTCTTGAACCTTTGCAAAATTTGCTACATACAGAGCCTAGCAAAGCCAAGAAAAAAGTTTTCAGGATTTTAAAAGAAGAATTAAAAAATATATATTCAACCCCTCCACATAGGATCATTGTACTAAAACACAGAGCCTTTCACTTGGGAATTACTCTCTACCTTTGCGCCCATGTTCGCCTGAAGCCGTTTCAGTTGTCGAAGTCTCATGTATTCGGACTTAACTTTTCTTTTCCAGTAAGTGATACATTTAGAAGTCGGAGGATTCGGTATGTCCATTTTGCTGTAATCTAACCGAGACAGGGATGAGAAATAGCATTTCACTGCCTCGAAATGAAGCATTCCTCAAATTCAAACACGGTGAGTTCTACTTTTATCCCCGCTACATTTAATCATAAAGACACACATTTAAGGAACCCAGACCTATGAGTTCAACAGGAAGTTTCAATTAAAAGATTTCACATCAGCAACTCCTGGTCTCATTACCAAAAAGCTTACCCTTTGTCTTCTTGTGACAATTTGTTTTTAATTTAGCAGCCAAGAAGTTCTCTCACAGATATTTAGGAGCTCGGGCTACTTGGAAATCTTGAAGCCTACTCACTACTTGGATGGAGAGAAGTGTTCAGCAAGAATGGAGTCGGTGTCACAGGGGCTCGCGGAGAGACCCACACTATAAAACCGCACCTGCCCAGCCAGCTGCGCCACACCCTCAGCAATAAAGGGAGGAAATGACAACGGCCCAATTTCATCTCCAAGTCAAGCGCAAAACATATGGAAATACGTAACCCTGCAAGTAACTTTGTGTTTGAGGTCAGAATCACAGAACGCAAGGGGAGGGGCTGGGTTTTCTAACGCGCCTTCTGTTCTTCGGAGGAACAGTAAGACATGAAGGCAAAACAAATGTTCAGGTTTCCGAAAGAGAACAGACAGTGGTTCTGAGTCAGTGAAGGACATTCAGACCCCGGTACCCTCAGTAGGATGCTCCCCCATAACCATGAAGGGTTTGAGGTCTCTGATCCCACTGTCTCATCACGCAGGTCAGGCTGCGTCCCAGCAACACTAGACGCCGTTGGGAGGGTCCTCTATCTCACTAAATTCTCTCCTTCCAGGCACGGTACAGAGGTGTTCTCACGATCACCAAGTCCACTGTTCTGCTTTTCTGAACCAATTTCTAGGCTCGGCCTGCAGCACCATCAAATATTATGTACATTTAAAAATTCAACAAAACCTACGCTACAGGATTATGTCTTTACTCTATGTTCACTATTTAGGTTTCCTAGAGAACTAGTTCAGTTCACTTAACCTAATATTTCAAGTTTCTGAAAACACTCCAAGGAGCCAGGAGGAGCCAAAATTTGAAACAGAAACTAAAGTTTCAGACTTCTTAAAAATTTCTTTAAAGATATTTTCTTTTTGAGTTTACTATTATATTTCTCTTAAAGAATCATTTTAACATTACCTGCTTTTTCCCATGAGAATGGACAGCACATACAGGAAAACAGCAAAACTGAACCTGCTGTCACACACACACACCACAGCCCAATCGTGATTGTTACAACTCATGCACAGGGACTTGGTTTCACTTGATGAACCAAACAGATCAGCATGATGCTATTAGGAATTCGGAGGATAAATAAAGGAAGGACGGAATAGTAAAAATGCACTCAGATCCACTGTTTACTGTAAACTTTAGTGATTCAAGTTCTTAAAAACAGAATTACCTGTGAGTTAAATATTCTCTCTTTGGAAGAAGGAAAAAAATAGCATAATCTAGGAATTTGAATCCCAGAGTGTTAAAGTGCTGGGTTATTAAAAAAAAAAATTAAGCTGACCTGAATTTCTCTCCTGCAAATTGCACCACCTCTCTTCCTATCTTTTAAACATTTCTCCTTCTTATGGGGCCAACAGAGGGACTCTCTGACTGATAGAACTATTTATGAACATACACCACACTCCCACGTAGTATTACGTAGTTGTTCATATAATTTCTGTAGGACAAGACGACTAGTCTACTGCAGAAAATGAAAAAACGGTTCAAATGTAGGACACAACTGCCTCCTAGAGAAACCTGAAGTTACCCTCATTGAGATATTGGGCAAATGGCCCAAACGTTACAGATCACAACTCTGAGTCTTCATAAACTCCTCAAAAAAATGGGTTTTAATTGCAATCCCTTTCCCATTCTTTTTGGAACTCATTTCCCTTTTTGATACAGTAAGCTTAGCACAGTTTGCGGCATCCATTTAAAATTGGAGATCAAGTAGTAGAAAAAAACATAATCCATAGCTGCTAAGGTACGTGTGTGTGTGTGTGTGTGTGTGTGTGTGTAGATTTCTTAGAGTAGATGGCCACAGAAAAATACCAATATTTTTATTAAAGGGTTTATAACTGAAATGTGATCTCCCATACTTTGCCAAGAGTTGACAGTAAATATACCAAAATAGTCCAGTAATTAATGGCACTTCTAATTTTACTCAAGAACTTTATTTAGCCAGAGGAGAACACCCATATACACGAAAATGCCATTGTTTTAATCAATCGTGCTGTAGAACAAGCCACACTTCCTCCTTTTAAAATAAAAATGTTTGACTTCCTCCTTTTAAAATAAAAATGTGACCAATGAGGCATTATTTATTTTGCTCTGTCTTTTAATAGGTCCTCACTGTCTTTAAAAGTTTACTTGGCAGCTAGCCAACCCCTGCAGAGTGTATAAGGAAGATGAGACATACTATTTGGAGCAGATAGGTATGATTAAAATAAACAGCCATAAGATTGGTTCTCATAGCATCTGACCCTAACCAACCACTATCGCTTCAAAGGTGGTTTGTTTTTTTAATCAAACAAACAAAACACTTAGCATTCACTACCGCAGATCTGGAGAAATGGGTTCACTCCTCTTGAGCAATGGGAATGGCACATAAAAAATATTTGTTTCTATTAGATCTGTTCTTTAGTTCTTGGACATGCAAAACAGCATTTATGTTTCAGTTCAGTACTAAGCTGTTACTTTAGAGCTTTTCATTACGTTCACTTAGCTCACATGTGCACTGAAACCAAACTCCAAACCTGTGCTTTGGCCAGTGTGGCTCAGTTGTTAGGGCATCATCCTGCAAAATGAAAGGCCACTGGTTTGGTTTCTGCTCAGGGCACATGCCTGGGTTGTGGGTTCGGTCCCAGTGCGGGCATGTACAAGAGGCAACCGATCAATGTTTCTCTCCCTTTCTTTCTCCCTCACGTCCCCTCTCTCTAAAAATAAATAAATAAAATCTTGAAAAAAAAAAACAAAACAAAACCCTCCAAAACATGTTTTGGTCAAGAAGTTTAAAAGTCAGTCTATATAAATAACTCCAAAACACAATAAAATAGCAAAAAAAAAAGAAATCTAAACAGATACTTCACAAAAAAATATACAGAAATGACAAAAATGTGCACAAAAAGATGCTCAGTACTATTAATCATTAGGGAAATGCAAATCAAAACCACAGGGATGTACGCTTACAACCCACTAAAATGGCTAAGATTTAAAAAAACTGATATTATCAATTGGTGGTGAGGATATAGAACAAACTGGAATTCTCATACAGCAGAGGAAGAATTGCAAAGTGTACAGCCACTTTGGAAAACGGAAGGAAGGAAGGAGGGAGGGAGGTTAAATATATACTTACCATATAACCTGACATACAATTTCTAATTATCCAAGAGAAATGAACATATATGCCCCCACACAGACCCGCACACAAATGTGCATAGCATCTTTATTCACAAGAACCAAAAAGTGCAGATGAGACAGATATTGGGGCATTCGCAAACGCACACGAGGTGCAGTAAGCACACACAACCGAACGCCGCTCGGCAACAACAAGGGAGGAACAGCTCCCGTACGCGCACGTCACGTTTCAGAAGCATTGTGTTAGGTGAAAGAAATCAGACACAAAAAATGACACACTGTATGATTCCACCCACATGACATTCTACTACACAAATTCTAGAAGGGGCAAATGCACACTGACAGAAAGTAGATTAGGGGTCGTCGGGGGCTGGGGTTGGGGGAAGCAATGAAAAGGAAAGGAGTGTAAAGGCACTTTTTGGGGATGACAAAAATGTTCTATACCTTTGGTGTGATGATGGTTATTTGACTATGTACTTTTATGAAAACTTGCCAAACTATATATATTAAATGATTAATTTATTACATGTAAATTTTTATCTCAATAAAGCAGATTAAAGAAAAGAGTAAGTCTTGCCCCGGCTGGTATGGCTCAGTGGATTGAGTGCCAGCCTGTGAACCAAAAGGTTGCTGGTTTGATTCCCAGTCAGGGCACATGCCTGGGGTGCAGGCCAGGTCCAGAGTAGGGGGCGCACAAGAGGCAACCACATATTGATGTTTCTCTCCTTCTCTTTCTCCTTCCCTTCCCCTCTCCAAACCTTTATATATTAAAAACAAATACAATATTTGAAAAAATATTAAAAAATTGATAATTAGAAATAATAACTGCCTTATTTACAATTCAAATCTCTACAGGAAAAGAAAGCTATAAAAACTTGGAAATCTTTCCCTAGAAAATTGGATCTCAATTTGTTTCAAAGGCTTAAACCAGAATGTAGTTTGCCACTAGTTAGAAGTCGAAAAATAGTTTTGAAATGTTTGGAGATAAAAGATTTTAGGAAGAACAGTCTGATTTTATTTTCAAATGGACTTACTGATTTACTTTAGATTTTATTTATTTATTTTTAGAGATGGAGGAAGGAAGAGAAACATCGATGCGTGAGAGATACATCGGCCGGTTGCCTCTCACACCTCTAGCTAGGGACCTGGTCCACAACCCAAGCATGTGCCCTGACTGGGAATCGAACCAGCAACCTTTTGGTTCACAGGCTGGCACTCAATCTACTGAGCCACACCAGCCAGGGCTAGGGAGAATATTCTCAACCTTAGGGAGATTGAGACCAGAATGTAAAAATTCCAAACTATGAAATTCTTTTATCCACATAAAGGTGTCCCTTTACAGAAGCTTGTCTTCCTTTCTCTTTTATAATAATTTTATTAAACACCAGGCTAAGTAATGCCTGGGTGGATGGCACTGTAGATTTTTAAATTTTCCACCTCATTCTTTCTCTTTCAGTTCCGGGTGGAGATAAAACATAAACAGTAGGGATGAACCTACCTCTGCAAACAGCTTTAGTAACGCACAACTGGGTCGGTGTGGCAATCACCGATTTCATCAACATTTCTGTTAAAGTCAACTCTATGGCCGGATATGGGACAGATCCCTCAAGCAGGCTCTATTAAACACACCTTCAACTTACACTCTCCCACTTCTCCCAGATATTTACATTTGTTGTTATTAGTTTGAGGTTCTGGGCACTATAAACTTAGAAAACAACACCTGCCCTGGCTGGTGTTGCTCAGTGGATTAAGTGCTGGCCTGTGAACCAAAAGGTTGCTGGTTCGATTCCCAGTCAGGGCACATGCCTGGGTTGTGGACCAGGTCCCCAGCAGGGGGCATGCGAGAGGCATGTATCTCTCACACACCAACGTTTCTCTCCCTTTCTTTCCGCCTCCCGTCCCCTCTCTCTAAAAATAAGTAAATAAAATCTTGGGGGGGGGGGAACAAAACAAAAGGGGAAAAAAAACCTAACAGGAAGATGTGATCCTGAATTATATTTAAAATAAAATTATAGCACTAATATTTTCTAGTGTTGCTTTGTCAAAGATTAAGATCATTTGCACTGGAGACAATGGTAATAAAAATCAAAGCAGGATTGATTTTTTGTGAGACCCAAAGGAAAACACTGGCTCTTAGGATACGCAACAATGACTTAGAATAGTTAAAGCAGTCTCCTAACAGCTACCTTGGCTGATTCTGTACTACACTAGCACAAAGTTTAATATTTAGTGTCTGCTCATTATCATTCAATAAAAACAAGGCTTTTTACTTATTTCATTTTGAATCAATTAGGGCAAGTCAGAGAACACAACACACCAGAAGCACTTAACTCTAACTTTCCATTAAGCAATTCTCCACTTTACGTTTCTGAGCCCTCAAGTCTCAACTGATGGGCTGCTGGACTACAGAGACAGGAAACAGCCCAAAACACAATGTGAACAAATTTAAAAAGAAAAAAAGCTGGGACTTTCTAGAATGGAGGTATTCACTAAGAGCAGTTTTCCCTTTTAAAATCCTCCCCCTTGATCCTAATCTAACTGGTATAATTCTCTTCACCATTCTCCACATGCCTTTTTTCCTCTTTTAATTTAAACAACCCTATGTAGAAATGTAATGTGTTTTTAGTGTTACTGCCTCAAACTTTTTTTTTTGTAAGTTGCCAGTTAACAAAGTAGAAACTTCTACTTTTATTAAAAAAAAAAACATTTTATTTATTTATTTTATAGAGAGTGGGAAAGGGAGGGAGAAAGACTGTGAAGGAAACATCAGTGTGAGAAACATGGATTGATGCCTCTGTCACGTGCCCCCACCAAGGACCAAACCCGAACCCAGGCGTCTGCCGGGACCTGAATTGAACCGGCCATCCTTCACTTTTCAGGGTGAGGCCCAACCAACTGAGCCACACCAGTCCGGGCCAAAGTAGAAACTTTGAACACTTATTCTAAAACAGGAAAAAGATACACTACTTAAGGAAAGGAATTGTTACATGCTTCACATAAAGCATGAAATTAAGGGCAGGAACTGTTTCTCAGAGAACTAAGGAAGCCCGATTTCAGATATCAAAAATTAAACACACAAAATCAATATTTTAAATAGTTTTTTTTAAAAGCAGGCTAATTCAAAGGCAAGTACGATAAGAGAAACAAGTCCAACTACATTTTTTCACCTTTTACCTTCCCACAAAAGTGGTCTTGGTAGTAAAATTTCATTGTTTTAATCCTATGCTCCTTATTCTAGTGCTGTTTCAAAGAGAATTCAAATAACACCATCATGAAATCATGTCAACCTCACAGTTTTAAAGTATGTCTTGGCGTCAAGTTCCACGATTGGACTACAAGGACTCTGCCAATTAGGAGCAGAATTAGGATCCAGATCTCCGACTGCCAGACTCAGAGATCTGCCTGCAATTTAATGTACTCCACAAATATGCACTGAGCACCTACTGTGTGCCTGGCACTGTGTTAGGTGCTTCTGGAACATCAGTGAATAAAACAGACAAACAGGCCCTGGCCAATATGGTTCACTTGGCTGCAGCAAAGTCCAGTAATGAAGGGTTGGCTGTTGGATTCCTGGTTCAAGGAACATACCTAGGTTTCGGTTCAATCTCCGGTCCAGGTGCTTATGGGAGGCAACCGATCGATGTTTCTGTCTCTCCCTCTCTCTATAAAAGCAATGAAAAAAGTCCTTGGGTGAGGATAAAAATCAAACAAACACCCCTGCTCTGAGAGTTAATCCACACTGCGATACACACACTCAACATAAACCTTGACAATAACATTATTACATTTTTGTAGATAGTCCTTGCCTCTATTGTAATTGTGGTTATAAAACCGTACTTATCTCCAAACTCACGCTTTCTTCTATGTAAGTGAGTAATCTCTTTTATCAACGCCAAAGCATCCCAGCCCTGGGGATTCCAAGGCTTAAAATGGACAAGCTCTCATAGAACCTCTGACAGCAACTTCTGAGGCTGGAAATTTCATTCAATGCCGGTTTCCTAAACTTAAAAGCACCGGGTGAAAGATTTTTCTCTTCAAAGACTTCATCGCAGCAAACGTGGAGAAACAGACCACGTTCTCAATGCGATCCTCAAACGCACTCTGCACCGATCACCTGGGCTCCTTTCCTTACCCTCACCCCTCTAGCGCCAGGATCCACACCGAGGCTATCCATTCACATCCTTACAGTTCACCTACGAAAGCCCGCTCTCAATATTTGACCCGCTGCACTAACATCCTTCCACATTCCTTCCCTCTCCCCGCCCACGAAACCATTTATCAGTAGTTACTTTTTACCGAAATAAGTTTGTCCCACATTTCCTAACACGCACGTCCCAAACACAACGCCTTGCTATTTTTCTTTAAGGTTCTTTCCCTTCTACTGTTTGATCCCCAGGAGAATTCCGGCGTGGGCAAGAATAGTTGCGAGACCAAACTTGGCGAAAGGCGCCCAGCACCCCAAACCTAAGGAGGCACCGACTGCACCCCGTGAGAGCCCCATTATATTTTCCAATTTAAGACCTCACTCGCCTCATCCCCCCCAGCCCCGGGCCTGTTTTTTTACTGCCACCCCTTCCTCAACACGCCCAAAGTGAGCCCCCGTGTCTGGTTCCCCCGATACACAACCCCATGTCCGTGGGAATCCACCTCGCTAAGGGCCTCCGCAGGTACCACCGCCCACCCACGCCCTCACTACTCCGGGGCTCCCGCCTACCCACCCACCCCGCCCTCCAACGGGATTCCCAGTCTCCGGACCCGCCCCCGCCGCTCCACCTCCCGGACACACCGCCCTCTCCGCCTCAGACGCGGTCCTGGCCGGGGGTTCACTCGCCCCGTCGCCCCCTTCCCCCCAGCCCTCGGAACCGGGAGTGGGCGCCCCACTACTCCTCGTAGACACGCAGTGTGCCCTTCCCTTCGCTCCCAATTCCCTGACCCCTTCGCCTCTCCCTCCTAGGCCTAGGGTGGCCAGGTGCCCAGGCCCGGCCCCACCGCCCGGCCCGGGCTTGTTTACTCACTCACCCTCCATCCGGAGCCGCAGGCACCCTCCACCAGGACGCCTGCGCACCGCAGCCCCGCCCCCCGCGCGTGGCCCCGCCCCGCGCCTCCTCCGGCGCGTGCGCACTGCGCCGCTCGCCCTGCAGGTCGGGTCACCTGAGCTTCCTCTTAAAAGCGTCTGGACATTGGGCGGGGACACCAGGTGCTCAGGGCTGGAGGTGATACAGCAAAAGCCCCGAGAGGTTCCCAAGGCGACTCTGTCAGGGGACAGGTTTCTTGGGAAACATGGAGGAGCCACTGATATCTTCCTGAAGACCTTATCCAGCGATTGCACCATCCCCACGTCACACTTTAGGTTTTGAAGCCAACGTGGAACTCCTTCATAGGGATCCCTCACACCTGCCAGTACCCCCAAACACTTGCTTATGGGCTGCGTTTATTCTTGCTTTATTTACACCTGACTCTATTTCTTTTTTAATTATATTCTATTGATTATGCTATTACAGTTGTCCTGATTTTTACCCCTGTGCCCCCCTCCACCCAGCAACCCCCACTGCCTCACGTAACCCCCACACCTTTGTTCATATCTGTAGGTCATTCGTATAGGTGCTTTGGCTACTCCATTTCCTATGCTGTACTAGCTGTGACCACTGACCACCAACCTCTGCCCTCCCTGGAGGATCAGCTGTGCAGGGGCAGGGTGGTGGTGTGCTGACATGCTCTGTATCTGGCCACTGAATGCCAGCCTCTGGGGTTTCCTGAGTGGTGCAGGCCAAGGTCATCCCCCTCCTGTGTTCTGCCTGGGGCCAGCTGCCTGAGCCATAAAGCTATCTGAGATGGCTGCTGCTTGTGCTGGGCTTGAAGATTCCCAGGCCAGGCCAAGCTGTGAATCTAGACTGGCTGCTGTTAGTGCTGGGCCTGGAGGCAGGCAGCAAGAGGGACAGGGGCTGGGGACTCACTGAGGCTGGCTATTGCTTGTTTGAGAGGATTTAGGAAGTTGTGATGCATGAGCCAAGACCAGCCATTCATACGGGAAAGCAGCTTGAGTGGGCCTGTAAGTTGGGTGGGACAGAGTCTCTGCGAAATCTCCAGGGTGGGGCAAACAGTGTTAGCCAGGTTGATGGCGTCTCAGGTATGACACTGGCCTACTGACTCTGTGGCTCTGTGGCTCTGTGGGGGAGGGTTCAGAAAAGGGACCATGGCCTCTGCCCACCTTTCTATATGGGAGAGAGCTGTCCCCCAGCTCTCACCTTGATGCCAGACACTTCAGTTCCCCCCTGTATGCCACTGGTGCCTTTCGAGCTGCTGTCCTGATGCTGGAGCTCAGAAGTGAGTCTCAGTAAGAATGTTTGTGGGTTCTTTAAGAGGAACTGCTTGGAACTCCAGAATTTTCTTCCAACTCAATCCCTGCTGGGTTTTGCACCCAGAAGTTATGGAGACTTATCTTCATGGCATTGGAACCTTGGGCTGGAGGGTCTGGTGTGGGGCTGGGACTCCTCACTCACGATATATCCCTCTCGAATTTTTATCCACCACACGTGGGTATGGGACCAGCCAGTTCCGTCTCTGCCCCTCCAACCAGACTGAATGGATGTGGCTTCTTTAATTCTGTAGTTGGTCAGACTTCCATTCAACTTGATTTCTGACAGGTCTGAGTAATGGTTGTTCTATATTTTAGTGGTAATTTTGATGTGGTTGTGTGAGGAGGCGAGCTGTGTTTACAATCTCGACCTGAAGTCCTACACCTCACTCTATTTCTGGCAATAGTCTTCCCAATCACTTAGGATCAAATTAGCCTGTGTCAAAGTGTCTCCTCTGAAGATAACTCTAAGTTACAAAGGTAACTTTACAGGAGAGTAATTTGGGAGATGTCACCTTATCCAAGTGATTAAGTTAACATACTGAGTACCTCTCAATACGATGCAATGAGAAGGGCACAAAATCGCATCGGTAGTATTCTTTAAAAAAAGTATAAATCTAATTAAACCATGAGGAAGCATTAGACAAGTCCAAAAATCAGGAAATCTACAGATGAACTGGCCAGTTCCTTTAAAAGATGTTGAGGTCATGAAAGGAAGAAAGAAAAGGGGAGGGACAGTCCCAGATTGGAGGGGCCTGAAAAGACATGATGACTAAACGTGATGTCTGATGCCGGATTAAGTCCAGGTCCAGAAAAAGGGCACAGTGCACCAGCAGGATAATAAAATTAGAATACAGTCCACAGGTTCGTGAATAGCATTTTATCAATCCTTTAAAAAATTGTTTCTAGAGAGAGGGGAAGGGAAGGAGGAAGAGAGGGAGAGAAACACCGATCATTTTCCTACTGCATGCGCCCTGACTGAGGACAGAACCCAAAACCCAGGCACATACCCTGACCAGGAATTGACCCCAAGCAAGTGAGCCATACCAGCCAGGGCAGTGTTTTCTTAATCTTAGTTCTTGGTTTTGGCAGTTGCACTTCCTCAGCATTTGAGGAAGATGGCTGAAAGGTATACAGGAAGTCTCTACTCTTTGCAGCTCTTTTATAAATCTAAGAGCTGCAAAATATAGATTTAAAAATTAAAACTTAAAATACAAAATAACATTACCTTAAATTTGGGTCCAAGTGTACAATTATAAAAGCCTATAATGTTTATTTTTCAAATAATCTTCATCTCACTCTTATGAAGCAGCTAGGGAGGGTATCAGTTTGATACTCAAGGCTATTCTGGCAGAAAGGAATGAAAGGAATTGCCTCACACAGATGAAAAATTGCTCCATCAGGTCTTAACCTGAGGTCTCAGGGTTCCCGATTTAGTGTTCTTTTCCTTTCAGCGGAAGCTTTGACTTTGCTGTTTTTCTCTTGTTTCTGTCCAAGTAACTACCAAATAAAAATAAAATTCTTTCATACTTGGTGATTAGCAGTGAAGTTCCTTTCCATTCCCAATACCTTCTAGGTCAGTGAATTCTGAAACTAGGCTCACATTGAAATGAAAACTGGGCAACTTCAATAACTGCAGCCTGCTTCGCACCTCCAGAGAGTCCGATTCATTGCTCTAGGCTGCGACCTGGGCTTCACAAGTTCTAAGAGCATCCCAAGGATTCCACTGTGTGACCACATTCAAGAACCATTACATTGCAAAAATAATTGTTGAAAGAAGAATGTGAGTTATCTAAGGAGAGCTGATCTGATTGGCTGATCTTCTGTTCAGAAGATCTGATTGGCAGGACTGAGACTGGAGAGAAATTTGGGAACCATCAAGATATGGGATGGTCGCTAACCTCACGGGATTGGACACCACTGCTTTAGGAGAGAATGCCAAGTGACAAGAGAAAAGAGACAAAGAAATTTTGCAATAATAAAGGAAATATGGTTGCAGAAATATTTTGAGGTGGGAAAGAAGGAAGGTGAGGGAATTTATGTCCAAGCTGTAGATCAGAGCTCCGCAACCAGCTCAAGCTCCGCCTCCTCGTGAAGCCTCCAGCCCTCCTGGGTCTCCCGCTGCAACTCCAGCGGCACTTTTACCCTCACTGTACACCTATTTGATGCCCACAACAATACTTGGCATAGGACTAAACCTGGGGCTTGGCAATCCTTTTTCACTGGAGAATTGTAAAAACAATTTCTACATCACCGACAAGCCTGGGGTCCTTGGGGGAAATTGTCTGCCAGGTGGGCCCTCCTCATGGTAACGGGAGAGAATTTTTCCTGAGACCAGCCGCTTTCTTTGCTGACTGTGGTTCATGAGAAACTATCAGCCAATCTTTGGTTGGCCAGCTCTTCCTCTACGACTTTTTCTTCTCCAACCCTTCAGGTCTTTGTCCTATAAATTCGTGGAAAAACTGTTGGCTAGTGGTCAGCAACTGGACCTTTGAAAAACACTACCATTACCCCTGCCCCACTCCTCCCAGCCCCACCCCCGGGCAGTCAATAGGAGAAAGGAATAACTGTGTCACTTCTGGCTTCCAGTCGCTCATCTTGCTCTTAAAATTGGAGGCCTTTGGGGCTGAAAGAAACTGAACAAAGTGTGCTGAGTAGCCTAATAAAGCTGGTTCTTTTTCTGAAAGTTCCCTACTGCGGAAAAATAAAATTATGTGTTTAATTTCTGAAACTTGATGCCTGATTTGCCTTGGCAGCCATTCGCCTGGGCTTGGCTGAGAGTCCCGCAACACTGCTATCCTGATTAATACCAGCTCAGCTCACTCCCTGGAGAAGAGCATTATTTACTTGACCATTTTCTTAAATCCTTCTAAATTTATGTGTATTTTAGCATGATCTGATTGGCTCTCACATGCTGTAACTGTGACTACTGGCCCCCATGGGGCCTTAGGGAAGACTGTTCTGTTCTGTGCACTCACATCCCCACTACAAAGCAAGCTCTCGTTCTACCCAGGGACTGGGATGAACACGTCACATTCTGTTCCTTCTGGGGCAGGCAGGATCTAAGTGCACTTTTGTCTTCTGCTGGTCTTCAGGCCACGGAGAGAAAGGGAAGCAGATGATGCTTCCCAGAATTCAAACAGCTCTCTGCACTGTTCCTCCCTCCCTCGTGAACTTTCACACTTCCCTCCAGCCCCCTTTGCATGGTAACCCCTTGACTCACTCCACCCCTCCCTTGCAAAGCCCACAGGGATATCAAATCGCATTTCTCTGAAGGGACATGAAGGGCTGAGGAAAGGCTGGACCCCAGACAGTCTCTGACAGGGACGTGTAAACACAGCTGTGGAGATGGGAGCAAACCATCTTCCCTCCCCCAGTTCCCACCCAGAAGCAGGGAAAGGCCACCCTGCTGTGAGGAAACAACAAAACAAAGCAAAGCACAACCTCAAAGTCTACACGAAGGTCACCAGAAACTGGGGCTGTTGTCCAGCCCTCGGTGGGGCCAGCCCAAGTGCCAGACCCCTCCCTGAACGCTGAGAGGCAGAGGCAGCTCCAGAGCGAGTCAAGGCCTGGACGTCACTGAGAGTGGAAACAGGGCTCAATCTTTGAAGCCTCTCCTCCGTTGGACACTTTGTCCTCTGGTCTCAAAAGCCCAGCTTTCCACCCACCCCCAGGTACTTAGCTCCTGACCCCTAGTTGCTTCGGGATCATAATAATGCACTCAATTCAGCAAGTAAGGACAGGTCCACAATAAACCCTTGTCTGTGGCTGTTATAAATTTAAACTCTGAGCTTCCAGGCCAAAATATTAGAAAGGACCTTTTTAGCCTTTGTTAATTACAAAATAAATGATTCCAACATTGGTCAGGTAGGTCAGTTGGTTAGAATGTCGTCCTGATATGCCAAGGTTTCAGGTTTGATGCCTGGTCAGGGCACACATGAAATCAGTCAATGAATGCATAAATAAGTGGAACAGCAATTGGGTATTTCTGTCCCCCCCCCAAAAAAAATACACTCACATGCACAAAAACCCACAAAAAATAAATTATTCTGGTAGGAAGGAACTTTCTTTGGGGGGGATTATGTGGGAGGGGTCTCTGTCTTGCTTTGCACACACTCCGAAAGCTCCAACCCCACAGCTGGCGTCGTGCTGCCCATTCTCGCCCTCTCCGCACAGTTAATGCAGGGCCTTGATCCCACAGGACACGCCTTTGGCACAGGACCGCCTGGGAAGTAGCCCTGATTGGTGGACAGTTAATGAGCTGTGCTTCCTTCCTGGCCATCAGGCTCCTCAACTGTAAAACTGCAGAACTAGAAAAACAATAATAGCCTTCAAATACTGACCACTCATTATGTGCTTGGCAGTGTACTGAGTGCTTTATAATGGGTCATCTCATTTTATATAAAGTCAGTCATATTCTCATCTTCATTTGTAACAGCTGAGGAACCCAGGGCTTAAAGGGATTTTGGAACTTGCCCCAAATCACCTCACTGGTAAGTGGCGTGACCAGGATTTGAGCCCAGCCATTCTGACCCCCAAAACCATACTCCGAATAACTCCACTCCACCTCTTCCTTTTTCTGAGGTCTTCTGGCTCTGACATCACGATTCTGTATTCTCTCCGTGGCTTTCTGCCCTCACCAGTGGCGCCAGAAAGAGAAATGTGTTTGGGACTCTACCCGGCAAGTCCAGAGAAAAGCTACTCCCTAAAGGCAGGGGGCTCCTGACTTCCTCTGTACTGGAGATGCCAATCAAAGCTGGACACTCCATATCAGTAGGAACAGCCTGTGGGAAGACAAACAAATCCTAGCCAGACAGGAAAGGGGAGTGCCTTTTGGTCCTGTGACTTCCCCTTCTCTCTTCCCTGGCTATCGGCAGGATTTCACGCTTCTGATTATCTGGCCCTTTGAATCTCACTGTGGCTAGGATGGGATAGCAGGCTACAAAAACCCTTTTGGAGCAAGAAAAGTACATACATCTATCTACAGATTACACCCATGGCATTGTATGTAAAGAGACAAAAATAAACCGCATTTATTTATACATTTAACAAATTGCCTTTAGCATCCATGTAATCACTAGATATCGGATGTCAGCTTACATCATCTCGGGTAATCCTTGAAAGTTGCCGAGTAGGTATCGTTATCTCCATTTTACAAAGAAGGACATTGTACTCTGGGAAACTGACAATGTTGGCCATGGCCACAGGGCTGGAAAATAGGAGAGCCGAATTCAAACCCAGGCTAGGTCCGTTTGACGGAAAAGTCTGTACTCTTTTCAATAAAAGGAATGTTACATAATGAAAAGAACAAAATTATGAAATTGGAGGGAACTCAGAATATCTTGAAAATATAGCTGTCATAACTGTGTGTTACAAGTGTGAACCTTGAGAAGAAGAAGAGCTCCTGGAAGCTAAGAGGGCTCAAATAAAGAAAACAGCCTGCCCTGACTGGTGTGGCTCAGTGGGTTGGGCATTGTTCTGAAAACCAAAAGGCTGCCAGTCCCACTGGGCAGGCTGCATGCCTGGGTTAGGGCACATGCCTGGGTTGCAGGGTGTGCAAGAGTAACCTGCACTTTGGGAGGAGCCACTGCACCCCCACTGCCTGCCCCTGCACCCCTGCATGGTTAATGCTGGTTGAGCCAGCCCTTATAAAGGTTTCCTGGAGTCCTGTTTCAACCAATAGGACTAAAGCTTTCTCCATCCAACCAGAGCTGTGGCGCTCTAACCAATCAGAGTGGCTTTATTCTGACCAATCAGGATAAAGCCTTTAGACCAATTAAACTGTGGAGTTGGCATCCTTATTTCTATGAGGACCGACTAATCAGGGTCCAGGAGAGGAGACTTCTGTCTCTATGAGCCAGCTTCCTTGTGGCTGGGATGGCAGATTTTCTATTGAAGTCTCAAGATTATAGTTTGCCAGGTGAAAGAATTTCAGTAGACCAGGTTGTCACAGATCGGACCGACTACCTGCTTGGGGGGCAGCCTCACTGCTGTACTGTTTTGGTGGCTGTGCTATATTATCTTTGAGACATTAGTACCAAATAGTTTCCTCTCTCACTGCACCCCAAATTGGAGATTTCTGTTGGTGTTGAATTGGTGTCAAAAAAACAACCAATGGACCGTTGGTAATAGTTAACTACTGTTTATCATGTGCTCACTAGCTCCAGGCATTGGATCAAACATTTTACACGCATTATCCCTACTGCTCAGTGAGATGTATGCTAGTAACCCCATTTTTACAGATAAGAAAAAAACGGCAGTTAATTAATTGCACAAGGTCATATAGAGCTGAATGGTGCTGGTGTTCAAACTCAAGTTAGCTTGACCCCAAAGGGTATGCCCTTAATGGCTAAGGCAATAGAAATAGAAATAATAATAATATACATTGGCTATGGGTCAAATACTGCTCTCAGCGCTTTAAATCTTATAATTTATATATATTATTACCTCTATTTTATGGATGAGGAAAACATTGGCTTTTCTAATACTTCTTAAGCACACATTACAAACACTACACATATTGAAACACCCATGCACTATTAGTGTCCTACTTGCTTCACATATGCTGGATCCTTGTCATCATCTAAGAAAATGATTTGTTTCATAATCTCACTGGCTTTTCTCATTGTCCCTCCAATGCAGTGATTTTCAACTTTTTTTCATCTCACGGAACACAGAAACTAATTACAAAAATTCTGCATCACACCAAAACCAAAACAAAACCCAACTTGTTTTGCCCATCTGACAACAAATAGGTATAATTTTGATCAGTTTACAAAAAAATAGTAATTACCTACCCTTTTGCTCTAAAGTGACTTTTCCCCAAAAAAAGATTGTATTTATTTATTTTTAGATAGAGGGGAAGGGAGGGAGAAAAGAGGAAGAGAAGCGTCCATGTGAGAGAGAAGCGAGTGGCTGCCTCTCAGTCGAGGACCAAACCCATCGCCCAGGCACGTGCCCTGACCAGGAATCCAACTGACAAGCTTTTGCTTTGCGGGACGATGTCCAACCAACTAAGTTACCCTGGTCAGGGTTCCAAGCGCTTTTTTCCCCCCAGGCAAGAAGGGGCTGGAAAGAAGTATTCCAAGTCATGAAAGACAAGGACATATATCCAAGATTGCTCTATCCAGCAAAGCTTTCAGTTAGAATGGAAGGGCAGATGAAGTGCTTCTCAGATAAGGTCAAGTTAAAGGAGTTCATCATCACCAAGCCCTTATTATGTGAAATGTTAAAGGGACTTATCTAAGAAAAAGAAGATAAAAAATATGTATAGTAAAATGATAGCGAACTCACAGTTATTAACAACCACACCTAAAAAAAAAAAGCAAAGTAAGCAAACAACTAGAACAGGAGCAGAACCACAGAAATGGAGATCACATGGAGGATTAGCAACAGGAGAGTGGGAGGGGGAGAGAGGGGGAAAAGGTACAGAGAATAAGTAGAATAGATGGTAGGTAGAAAATAGAAAGGGGGAGGGCAAGAAGGGTACAGGAAATGTAGAAGCCAAAGAACTTATATGTATGACCCATGGACATAAACTAAAGGGGGGGAATGTGGGTGGAAGGGGGTGCGCAGGGTGGAGGGGAGTAAATGGGGAGAAATGGGACAACTGTAATAGCATAATCAATAAAATATATTTAAAAAATAAAAAATCAGGTGCCTATACATGTATATAAAGATTTCTGGTACCAGGAATTAACCAGGCACATGCACCCTTATTATGCAACATGACCAATAACATTCAAGTCTATTATATGACCTATATATTTATGGTTCGAGACAGGGCATTCACACGGGTCAGCTATAATTGCATTGGCTGTTGTCATTTTTTAAAAATATTTTATTTGTTTTTAGATATAGGGAAAGGGAAGGAGAAAGAGAGGGAGAGAAACATCAGTCAGTTGTCTCTCACACTCACACACCCCCAGCTGGGGGCCTGGATCACAGCCCAGGCATGTGCCCCGACCCGGACTCAGACTGGCGACCCTCTGGTTTGCAGGCTGGTGCACAATCCACTGAGCCACACCAGACAGGGCAGGTTCTTGTCATTTTTCATTTGATGATCTAAGGGAAAAGAGGTCAGTGTCCCTGACTAAATAGTCAGGTATTGCATGTTTTAAAAACTCTTTTTAAAAAATCTTTTAGGTTCGATATTTTAAAAATCATAAAATGTTTCTTACAAGAGAGCATTATACTCTGCACACTGCTCTGAATAGATGCCAGGGAGACAGGGACTACTGCTACTTTTCCTCCCTGTCCCAACCCCCTCCCCAAATGTTAAAGTGACCACAGAGCAAAGTGGTCGCAAAAATTACATGGGATTGGGGGAAAAAGAAAACAGAAAAAAATAAGAAGAAAGAGAAACAAAGGAAAAAGATAATTACATAGGGAGAATTTTCCTTTTTAACCACCAGCAACGAACAAAAACTAAAAGCCACTCACTCTGCTGCGGTTTCAGTGTTAGCGTTTGCACTCTCCCACACCTGAGGGACAGAAAAGATTTCACTGCACCTCAAATGCAGAAAACCTAGGAAGCAGAGGACTGCTGGGTTGTTGTATTTTTTTTTTAAATAGAAGCAGATTAAAAGAAAAATAAGATGCAGGACTACTTCAGTTCTTCACGAGTCTTGGAAAAAACTCTAGAGAATACTGACTGCTTCACACCATTCTGCATCAAATAGTGCACTCTCCGTATCCAGGCCTGTGTTCCTGTAAACGTAAGGATCCGATCTTCAGACCCCTCCAAAGGCTCCTGAATTTTGAGTGAAGCTTCTGACTGATGACAAATTTGTTTAATCCTCTGACCACTTTTGCCAAGAATAGACCTAGCCAATCTTTGGTAATAGTCACTTGTGCAGCAACAATAGGTCCACCAAGATCACCGTATGGGCTACGACCCCCTGCGTAGTAATAATCATGTCTGGAGCCACCCTGTGGCTCCCAGGCCATCTGCCATTCTGAAGGGCCCTGTGCACCTATTACAGAGTCCCAAGTTTCGTGGACACTGAAACCAACCATGCCATCATAACAGTCCCCGGGTCTTCTTCTCTGTCACAGGCTATTAGATCTCCTCCTCCAGGTGGCGGTAGAGGAGGAAGAGGAAGGTTGCACGCTCCGCTATCACCCTCGAGACCTCATCCAGGAGGAGGGGAGAAGGTCCTGGCCGAGGGTTCACACCATCATAATCTCTTCTAGATGGAGGCATCAAACGCCACCCTGACCAGAAGGCATTCTGTTAAAACCACGTCTTCCCACTCATGAGAAATCTCACGGGACGTCCACGGCGGTCATCAAACATCGTTGTAAAGCCACCATTATCATAGGTTTCATTGTAAAAATTGGGATCATAAGGTTGTGCTCATCCTTTCACGGGAGACTCTGATACAAGACCAAGGATGACCTCCACGCACTCTACAACCCTCTCCGGGTTTCCTCCAGCAAGAACGGCTCTGTCAGTGGAATGAGGACAGCGTTCCTGGAAAAGCTTTATTGTTGTCTGAGTTTTCCTTCCAACTTCTTTGATTTTAGCACTTTTGCCCCCCATAACTCCCCCTGCCAGACTCTGATGAATCAACAGTCTCGATTCGCAGTCGAAGTCGCTTTCTTTATAGTGTTGGTAATTTAAGCATTCCACAGCATCGGATCCGAGGGGGCGCTGGCTGGTGGCAGTGGGCGATGGCAACTGCAGGCCCTCTTCCACGGTAGGCCAGATTTCCTCCAGTATTTCTCCAGTTGTTTCAGCGTCAACACTGACACTGAATGTGTGCCCGGGACCCACGCCGTCTGGGACTGAAGCACTGGCGTTGTGGTCTGTATATGCAGAGCCTGAATTTTCTCACCTCCTTTCTGATCGCTCCCCCAGATTCTTGTTCTGAAGCAGCATGTGTAATTCCACCATCTCATCAGTGTTTCTAGATCTTTGAAAAGCTTGTTCTCCTTCCATATCTTCTGCAGGGTGTTTACCAAATTCACCATTGGTTCTGGTGTTGGGGATGGTTGCCTCTAGCTGTTCAGTTTCCATTTCCTTGGATTATATGGACACACCAAGCACTCAAGGCCACCATTCCTATGCCACCGCACCACTTTAACTGGTCACAGCTAGACAGAGAATGAGAGCAGGGCCCCCATATGTTTTAAAAATTCTTGCCGCACACTGGCTGGAAATTGCTGATCTAATGCACAAAGGTCTTGCGGGAGAGGACGTGAAAAGAAACTGCCTGTAGGTGAAGCAGGAGAAGGGGAAGGGAAGGCCCTCTGTGCCGTGAGGAGCCCTGTCTGGTTGTCCGTCTGGCCGCCCTCCTCATCTCTTCCTATTTGGCTGTCTCTAGCAAGCTGGCTAACAGGTGGACCTCCATCAGGCATTGCGGAGCAGAGGTTAAGTGCCGGGCTTCAGCATTAAGACCTGTCTATCAATATTAGTTGCATGACCTTGCACAAGTTACTTACCCTTTCTGAGCCTCATTTTCCTCATCTGTAAAGTGCATTGCTATTTAATAGAGTTGTGAGTTTTAAATGAAACGTTTTGTATGAGGCATTAAGCACAGTGCCTGGCACCCTTAGGGCATCCCCACGTTATATAACATCCAGCCTCATGGAGTGCTGGGAGAGGGCAGAAGCGTTCCTGCAGATGGTTTCATAGGACAGTCCAGCAATGGAGGAAGGGTAAAAGCAATCTTGGCATCTGACCCTTGGTCCTGACAGCAACCATGAGTCAGCCTCAAGTGCTGAGGGACCGGCAGTGTTCTTAGCACTGTTGGGCGTGTGCTGTGGTCCTTGGCCACGGTCTTCTTCAGTCACACTGTCTGAACATTGTTCTGGTAAATCTGGCCTGGGTTCTTAAAAAAAAAAAAAAAAAAGCAGCCTCCCCGAGCGATGTCATGGTCCAGCCTGGGTCAGGGAAGGAGGGGAGTAAGTTGTGTGCAGGATCTTATTTCTGGGGTTAGATCTTATTTCTGGAGGGTTTAACCTGGTCTTGGAAGAAACTCAGTCCTTCTCCCTTCCTTTCAAGACCCGATGGGGAACCAATGCTCCGATCTAGAGTGATAGGGAAGTGATAAATCGTAATGATTAAGGCATGAAGCTTAGCATCAAGCAGCTCTGGGTTCGAATCTTGACTCTTCCAAATACTACTTCCAGGACCCTGGGCAAACCACTCCTCTTTTCTCATTTCACCCATGGATGAGATGATTCTGGTGTTATGGTGGTAAGGCTTAAAGAAATATGTGCACAGCGCTTAGCACGTGTGTCAGAGAACACACTGCAGAGCACATAGTAATTGCTCAATAAACGCTAGCTACTATTAAGTCCTCTGCAGGTGATGAGGAGTATAACTTGACTATTTTCTATGCTTTTTACCAATCTGAGCACCAAAGTTTTCTTGATAAACTGTTTTCCCTCTGAGAGGTGTTCATGCTTCTCCTACTGATAGTGCCATGACTCTGGAGATAAGGAGGTCAGGGAGAGATGAGCAATTGTGTCCTATCCCTTTGTTTTCCCCTCCTTAGTCAGCTCGCTCCCTGGCTGCAGCCCTCCTGGTTCTCCTTGCTGCCTCTCTGCCCTTTGAAGATGTCTGTCTCCTCTCTCCGGCTTGGAAAGATCAGCCCCACCCAGCCAGAACTTCTGGCTTCCCTGCCCCTGACTCTCCCCCACATCTTCTGTGCTTTTCTCTTTATTTTGCAGACAGCTGGGGAAGAGGTTAGCATGTGTGAATGTCTCTGCACCATAGAGACACTAATTCCAGGATGCTCGACGCATAACTTCATTGTCCAGGAGGCCCCTAGTGTTTTTCACTTCTGCTGTTCTGGATTTGTGTGTGTGTGTGTACATTCAAGGCTGAGGGTTAGAAATGGCACTTCTAAATCTCTCCCCCTGCTCTAGGCGGGATGGCCCTTAGCCAGTAATAAGGGAAATTTATATGGCAGTAGGACTCCTCCTACACAGGAGAAGTCAGCCGAGGTTGGGACCAGAAATCTCAGGTCAATGTCCACTTGGGCCAGAACCATATTCTTCACTAGGGGTGGAAGTGGGGTAGGGACAGAGGAATAAGGGAGTGTATAGGGAACATAAGGACCAGACTCCACTGGAAAAAAGACCCCCCTCCAAAAAAAAAGACTAAAAACAATACTATGCATCAGTTAAAAGGAAAGTGGCCCATCTACGTACGGTGTCACGGAAAGATATCCAAGACATGCTATTAAGTAAAAACAGAAATCACTGAACAACATGGATATTAAATCATATTTATGCCTTTTTAAGTGTAAAATATGTGAGGAGATGAGAAAGGAATGGGGCTATAAAGTTTTCTGTGTTTAAATATTTTGCAGTTCAACAGAGATTGAACTGTGGACAAAACTGGAAAGTCTGGCTTCAGTGTGGTCACGTTTTTTTCAGTCTCAATGACAGGGACGCTGGGTCTGCACCCTGAAGAAGCGGGGCCCTCTTGGACGACCTGCTCCGTTCTCCCCAGAAGACAGATAAATACTCTCTACACCGAATCATGCCAAGAAACACTTCAAGGTGTTGATGACTTAGCAATCTTGCCCTGTCCTTTGAGGGTCCCTTAAATGTCACGTCTCCCCTGTCCCCTGCTACCCCTCCGAAACTTTCCAAAAGGAAGCCCTTTGACCTGTGAGCCTTGAAGCCTTCTGAACCAGCCTTGCTCTCTGGTGCCTGGTCAGTGGCATTGTTGCCGTTGGTTATGCTTGTGTGAGGCGATCGTCGTAGCAACCCCCTGAAAGGGAGTAGGTTTGAATCTTTTTATATTTTGACTCACTGCCAGATTATTTAAATGGTTTGAAAGAAAAAATAGCCCTGACTAGTGTGGCTCAGTGGATTGAGCCACCGGCCTGCAAACCAAAGTGTTGGCCAGTTCGATTCCCAGTCGGGGCCCATTGCTCGGTTGTGGGCCAGGTCCCCAACTGGGGGTGTGTGAGAGGCAACTGGTGGACATTTCTTTCTCTCCCTCCCCTCCCCTCTTTCTGGGAATAAGTAAGTAAAAATATGATTTTAAAAAAGAAAAAATAAATTATGCAGCAAGTATATACTTATGTATTTATATGCAATTAAAAAGTATGTTTTTATAGCAAAAGTGACACAGTTTAAAGTATAAGTGGGTTTAGAAAAGGAAGGTAAGGGCTCCCAGGGGTGGAAAACGGGACTTCCCGTGAAAGAACCCGTCCCTAATGAAGCCCGTGTTTGTCCCTTTGCTGCGGAGCATAGGACTGTCTCCTGCGGCAACTCGGAAGACGAAGATGTGCTCTCCAGTCCACATTTAGCCCCAAGGAGCCCCCACAGCTGACCCCAAGTTATCAGAATGCTCCCAGGGGTCCATGAAAACATCCAAATGTCTAACTGGTGAGAAAAAGTGGGAAGAGGAAAACGAGGAGGAGAGAAAATTCCCAGGATCTGCAACGGGGGCGGGGGGTACAGACGCCTACACTCAGGAGTGGCCATGACAGGCTCTCCTTTGGAGGGCTCCAGACCTGGGGCAAGTTTAACCCCAACTCCAGGCTAAAAACCACAGTGTCTACCAAGTCACCTGTGTATTTCCTTTAGAATCTAAGGTCGTTTTCTATATGAAAATGCTCAGCTCCAAACACATGAAATGGCCTGCCCAAGGTTACACGGCAAGCCAGAAGCAGAACCTGCCTTCAGGATCCTGACTGATGTTTGTTTTTATCCATTCTTACCACGCTGCCCTATGGAAACCTTGTCAGCTTTAATCTGGACCCCAACCTGTCCTAATCACCACGGGCTCAAGCGCTTCTGACCCTAACCCAGTGGAAATGGCTGGTTTTGCTTTCTGGCCCTCCTTGCTTCCTCCTTGCATCTTAAAACCTAGAATTTTTCTCCTGGCCATGTTTTTGTTTGTTTGTTTGTTCTTTGTGTTTTAAAAAGGGCAATCCCAGGTGGGAGGGAAGGAGTGGATTTTCTCCCTGGCTGCAGTGGCTCCGAGGTGCCTGGCTTTTCTCTGCACATTGTAGAAGAGGACCCTCTGCAGGAGGGCTTTGGAGTTTATGCCAAGTGAGCCACCTCCCTTCTCCCCCTGGATGCCTTTCTAAAGCCACCTCTCGGCCCCAGCTGTGGAGGAGGGCCACAGGGTAGCAGTGGCGATGATTCAAGCGCTTAAGACCCTGAGATGAAGCGTTTGCAGAGAGATCATGAAAGAAAATTCGTGGTGGGCAGGGATCAGTAAGCTTGGACAACAGCAGCAGCTGAGTTCAGGGGTCAGTGTCTGGGAGTAATTTAGGAACGTTCGGTGCTGACAGCTGTGTCTGAAGTTGAATGTCATGGGCTGAGCCAGCTCCCGGGCTCCTCCACTGCTTCAGGCTAACGAAGCTCTGGCTCAGGCCGCAGAGTCGGTTGTGTGTGGCAGAAGTCAGGGCCCCTGGGGCCCCAGGATCCCCATGCTACTCGCCAGCAGTGTGATCTTAGGCAAGACCTCAGGAAAGGAGGAAAGGAAACTAGCGTCTACGGAGTGCACGCAATGCCCTTCCGCAGATGTCACCCTCGCTACAGGGTAGTGAAGAGGGGACGTCCCTGTTTTATACGGGAGGACGCTGAGAATTTGTGAAGGTAAACTGAGTCACTCCAGGAGAGTGGAAAGTCACTCCAGGAGAGTGGAATCAGGACTCAGAACTTCTGAAGCCCAAGTTCTGGCCTCTCCCCTCAGCTCTAGCTTATTTCCCCTGTGAAACGGGGACAATAATGCACCCATCTCAAGAATGAAATCTCAAGTCACACACTGTAGATTCTAAACCACCTCCCAACCTTGGTCTGAAGAGGTGTGGCCACCTTCCTTCTGGGAAGACAGTTAGCTTACTTTTGCCCTTCTCCCCAATCCTGTTTGTGGGTCCAGGCCCCAGGAGGTGCCTCAAAGGGAGGCATTTGGACTTTGGTTTTCTTTCTACCTCTACCCCCAGGGCCTTTCACGGACTCTGGAGGGCCGGCTCTTTTCTACTCCCCGGTTCTGGCAGGCGGACTGACATCATTGGGTGTTCCCAGGAAAACTGGGAACCCTGAGCCCAGCTCCAGGGCGCCTCCCCCACCGCCCAGGGCAGCCCTAAGCCCCTGCCTTAGATACTGTGGCGTCAAGAGGCCCCCTGAGCTCCCTCGTCTCCAGGTCTCTCCGAGGGCAGCCCGCTCCCCTGCCCACCTCCCTTCGAAGGAGAACAGACAGCTAGAGTCCCAGGAGTGGATGTTGGGAGACTCCAGCGAGTCCTAGGCGCCACGCGGCCGAAACCAGGAAATGGATCCGGGTTCTGGGGTTACGAGGGGAGCTGTCCAGCCCCGCAGGGTGAGCTGGAAGAAAGGGTGGGCCTTCGCCGGCGAGGCGGAGGCAGTGGCGGGCGCCAGGGTCGGGTGGGGCTGTGACTGCCCCTTCAGCCCGCCGGCCCCGGGAGTCGCCCCCGCCCCCCGCGTGGCCGCCGCTGTCCCAGCCCCTGCGAGGAAGCGGCGCGGCTTCCTGCGGCTGGGGCCGGGGATATAGGCGCCCCCGCCCGGGCTCCGCGCCGCCGCCCCTCCTCGCTTGCCTGCCGCGCGCGATGGCCCAGCTCCGGGCAGAGAGTGCCGCCAGCGGCCGGTGGATCCTGGCGACCCGCGCGGGGGGACCCTCAGCGCTCCGCCTCCTCCTCCTGCTGGGCGGTGAGCGCATCGCGTCGGGGCGCGGGTGGGAAGCGCGGGAGGCCCTGGAGGGGAGTGGGGCTGGACGCCCGAGGCTGGAACGGGCCCGGGGCTGCGGTGCAGACGGCACTGTCCTTCGGGCTGTCCCTGGCCCCACGCAGCGCAAGCTGCTTCCCACTTCGGGGAAAGCTGGAGCGGAGCCCCGCGGAGAGCTTTTGGGACGTCTGGGGCTGGCGAGGAGGGAGGTTTGGGATCTGAATGTGAGGGGGAAGGAGCTCGTACTAGCCCCTCTTCTGGACACTGAGGCACCCGTGGGTGGATATTCCTCCGTCTCTTCTGAGAGTAGCTTTGACTTCCAACGGTCTCAGCCTCCAACTCACACCCATCCTCCAGGCTCCACTGCTATTCCATCTCCTCTCCCATTTCTGCCCACAGCTGTTCTGAAGCCCCAGGATTCCGTGGCTCAGCTTCTTACCACCCCAGGCAGCTTGGAGTCAGAAGGTGAGCGGCCAGCCGCTGTGGGGAGGTGGCCTGGGGCAAGAGGAGAGGCAAGTCAGTGGGGAGGGTTCCTTTCCCACAAGACAAGCTCCTAAGCTGGCCCACCTCTCAGTTGGGTTGGAAGACCCCAGAAAAAGTGTATGTGGACATCTCATTTCTGCCCACAGCTGTCGTGAAGCCCCAGGATTCCGTGGCTGAGCTTCTTACCACCCCAGGCAGCTTGGAGTCAAAAGGTGAGCGGCCAGCCGCTGTGGGGAGGTGGCCTGGGGCAAGAGGAGAGGCAAGTCAGTGGGGAGGGTCCCCCCCCCACAAGGCAGGCCTCTAAGCTGACCTGCCTCACAGGTGGGTTAGAAGACCCTAGAAAAAGTGAATGTGGGAACTCTTGTCAGTCTGGGAAATGCAGTGCACACGGAAGGCATTAAAATTTCCCTGAGCTCGGACTCACTCCTCAGCGGGTTGCTTGGGAAACCTTCTGAGGCTGTCCTGGCAGTTCCTACGTTTAAAGACAGTGGCTTTTGGATGGAAGCATCTGGACCAGAGGGCTTGGGAGGAGGGGCGGGGTGTGGTCAGTGTGCAGTATTAATGCCCACAGGGAATATGATGGAAGAGTACGTGGAGAGAATTGACCTTTGCTGGCAAAACTACACCGATTATATGGACTCTGTCAAAGGAGACTGGTGCAACTGGGCCATAATTAGCAGGTAGGGGCCATGCTGAAGGGTTGTTTGGGTCAGGGATGGGGCTTGCTCTTTGTGGGTGGGCCTTGAGTACATGTGGGGAGCTCCTCTCCATGGGCCCAGCCCCCCCTCACTCTCGGCCTCTCCTGCCCCCAGGCCTTATAGCGACCTGCAGAATTGTTTGGAGCAGAATGCAGACCACTTTCGCCTGGGCTTCCCCAATCCCGTTGCGGAACAGGTCATCTTCGAGACTCACCGGATCCACTTTGCCAACTGCTCCTTGGTGCAGCCCACCCTCTCAGACCCCCCAGAAGATGTGCTTCTGGCCATGATCATAGCCCCCATCTGCCTCATCCCATTCCTGGTCACCCTCGTGGTGTGGAGGAGTAAAGACAATGAGACCCAGGCCTGAGGTGGCCGGAGTTTCTCAGCAGCCGGCCGCCTCACTCCTTTCTCCTGCCACCACCAGGTCTCTCTCCCTGTCGCCCCAACCCCTTCTCTCACTCGCTCCCCACACGGAGCCTTAGACTGGTGGAAATGGAGCTCGGTGGGGTCATGGCACACATTCTGTAGTCTTCAAAATAAAAGGTTTCTTTTGTACACTGTCCTCCGCACCCCAGCGGGGCCTGTGTCCTTCCCAGGCTGACATTCCCACGGGCCCTCAGCTCTGGGCAGCAGAACTGGAACAATATGGATAGACCCACTATTTTGTTCACTTGCGGGCCCCCTCACAGGGCCCCTACCCCACCCCCGCACAAGACCACACTCCTGCATCCCTTCCGCCCAAGGTGGGGCCTTTCCTGCTCCCATCCAAACCCAGCTTCAGGAAACATGCAGGAAGAGACTCCCTTCCTCTCCGGACAACTGCCAGGGAGGTGTGTATGGGCGGGGGAGGACTCTCACTGAGACTCCTACAAGAAGGAAGGGGGGCCAGCCCAGGAGCCCTGAATTTCCCCTCATTCATGTTCACTCCTAGAGACTGGGAATAGGAACCCTGATCTGAACAACTGGAGCCCACCCCCAAAGACCTCAGGATTGAAGGCAAAGGCAGTGGGGGCTCCCCCCTGCTAGGTTCACCACAGGACTCCCCCCTCCAGGTCCCAGGCCCTCACCCTACATTGGTCTGGACCCCCGGGGGGTGTGGCCTACAGCTCTACTGCCCCCTGGTGTCCACTGAAGCCAAAACAGCAGCAGATGGATGTGTGGTGGAAGAAGCTCAACAGGAGAGATTGGACCCTGAGATCAGAGACTTGTCATCTCTGTAGCAAACACTATTTCTTAGCTGGACCCTTCTATCAGCCTCCTGAGTCATACTGATGCTCCCTTAAGATACTTTCACACTGTGGACATAAGCAATGTCCAAACCTATGGAGAATTTTTATAAAAGTTTATTTGAGCCCAAGCTGACAGCATATGCCAGCAGCGAGCTCTCAGCTGCTCTGAAGAATTACAGTTTTGCGATTTCTCTTATGCACTTGAAATTAAGGAAGGGACCTAAGGCAGGTTGTGTGAAGGTGGGAGAAAGTTAACGTGGGGATTGGATTTTAGGATAGTTAAGGTTATTTGCTCTTTGAGAGTGGTTATGTCTTAGAAGCAGGGGTTTGAAAAGGCATTTTCAAAGGTGTGTTAGCCTAGATACACAGGAACAATGGACAGAGCTTACGTAAGGCAATAAAACTTTTACTAAAAATTTATATGTCTGGGGCATGACTACCCACTATGACCTGCCCAGTTAGAAATTTATGATTTATTATAGCACCCTTTTTTTCCATCCACACCACTTTCTGGGGACACACCTAGTCTCCGTGACGCACCATTTCAGCATAGGGACACTCCTGGAGGTGCCCTGGGCAGTGAGGCTCAGTCCTCACCAGGGAAGCTCCACCCCCAGTTCTCCTTGGGGCAAACGGGCCAGGTCATCAAAAATATCTAGAGTTCTGCCCGGGGTGGCTCAATTGGTTGAGTGTCATTCTGCAAGGCAAGAGATCGCTGTTTTGATTCCTGGTCGGGGCACATGCCCGGGTTGCAGGTTTATTCCCTGGCCAGAGTGCACAGGGGAGGCAGCTGATAGAAGTTTCTCTCTTGCATCGAGGTTCCTCTCCCTCTCTTTCTCCCTCCCTTCCCTTCTCTCTAAAAATAAATAAATAAATAAATCTTTAAAAAATTATCTAGAGAACAACTTTGTTCTCCATACAGGCACCTGTTTATTCCTCATGGCACCTAAAGTCTCTTCAGGAACTTTCCTCCTTGCTGAAATATCTGCCTCCACAAGGACATGCACACCCATTTCCCAGACACGCCTGTCTATTCCTTAGGTGCATACTTGTATGCTTCCCGGGATGTATCTTTTCATTCTCTGAGACACACCTCTCCTCTCAGGACACACCTGTCTATCTAGAGACACACCGTTTTCCACCTGTGAGAAATCTTTTCTCTGTTTCCATGAATGCGTATGTCTCCTCCAAAGATACATCCATGCTTTTCTCGGCTCACATATGCCTTCATGAACTTCACTGATGTACATCAAAGGCATGCTGGCATAAGACGCTGTGTATGGTATATTGTGTTGGCCAGATAAGTTAGATAAGACTTGGTTTCTGGACTCAGTGGCTTTCATCTAGTAGGGGAGCTGACATGCGCAAAGAAACAAAAACAATGGAGTGTGTGAGGACAGTTACGCAGGGAGTACGAACCAAATGTGTCTATGCGTGCAAAGGAAGGGTGCGTCGCACGTAGCAGAGGTGTGATTCCGGGAGGTAAGATCACAAGAGGGTGTCTGTGGAATGGCTACGTGAATGGGCTTTAAGTGGAGTGTATTCCCTTGGGGGGGATGGAGAGGAGAAAGGGAGGTGAATTAGGAAACAATTGTAATAATCCAGGCTTGAGAAAAGGAGGACATGGACCAAAAAGTGTGGTGAATGGAGAAATGAAAAATAATTTAAAAGTAGGAAAGGTGATTAAAAACAGGAGGGAATCAACAGGATTTGGATACGAAGCAGATGAGACGTTAGAGCTGACTCAGACTTGGACCTCAGTGACCCAGACAATGATGGAAGTCATCATAGACAAGGGCCACTGACAGCCGGAAAAAGAGGATATGCAACACGAGGTAAGAACGGAACAAGCTGTTCAATCTCACAGCGGGTTGGAAATGGGGCGGCGGCGGCGGTGGTGGAAATAGGGTGGAGCTGGAAACCTAGGTTTAGGAGTATTCTGCACAGCAATGTCATGTAAAGCCATCAGAGGGATGAAAGTTCTAAGAGTAGAGATATATTGGAAAGAAGACTGAGGTTAGGTACTTAGGAAAGCCCCACATTTAAAGTAAGAGGGAAAAAGGAGACAGAGGCAAAGATTAGAGAGACAGTAGGAGACCGAGGGTAAGGCAGCGCCATGGGAGCAAAGGAGACGGTGCCCTTTGAAAGACCATTATCAACTGAATGGTTCCTTCATTCACTCAGCAGAGGTTTGTCGGGCGTTCTGTGAACTAGGGACTGTTCACAGTGAAGGTGCTGGGGATCAGACAGGAAATTGAGAGGATGGCAAAGTCAAGGATGCTACATAATTTCTTTTTTTTTAATTGAATTTCTTAGGGTGGCAGTGGTTCACCAAACCATACAGGTTTCAAGTGTACAACTTAATAAAACACCATCTGCACACTGCATCGTGTGCCCATCACCTCAAGCAAAGTCTCATTCTGCCCCACCCCCGCCACCCTGCCTCTGGCTATCACCGCACCCTTATCTGTGTCTATGTGTTATGTATATATGTTTTTTGGTTAATCCTTTCATTTTCTTTCATGCAGTTCCCCATCCTCCCTCCCCTCCGACAGCTGTCAGTCTGTTCCATGTATCCTTGCCTCTGTTTCTATTTTGTTTGTCAGTTTATTTTGTTCATTAGATTCCACATGTAGGTGAGATCATATGGTATTTGCCTTTCTCTGACTGGCTTATTTCACTTAGCATAATAATCTCCAAGTCCATCTATGCTGTTGCAAAAGGTAAGATTTCCCTTTTTATGGCTGAGTAGTATTCCATTGTGTGTATATATATCACAGGTTTTTTATTGTATTTTTCCATTACATTTAGTTCCCTTATATCCTCCCCACCCCCGCAATCACCACACTGTTGTCCATGTTCATGAGTCCTTTTTCCTTTTTGTTCAATCTCTCTACCCCATAATGTCTCCCCACTGTACCACAGTTTTTTAAATTTTTTTATTTATTAATTTTGAGAGGGAAAGAAAGAAACATGAATTTGTTGTTCCGACCATTTATGCATTCATTGGTTGGTTGATTCTTGTATGTGCCCTGACTGGGGATTGAACCTGTAACCTTGGCGTACTGGGACTGCTCTCTAACCAACCAAACTACCCAGCTAAACCTGTACCACAACTTTCTTATCCACTCATCTACTGATGGGCACTTGGGCTGTTCCCAGACCTTGGCTGTGTAAATAACGCTGCAATGAACACAGAGGTGCATTTATGCTTTTGGATTAGAAGGGCACTACATATTTTCACACAGGGATGTCCTCCACACATCTGTAGACTAGGAGAGAGGAGGTAGGGGAAAGACAATTAGGGAAGATGGCACACAGAGAAGTCCTGGAGGGAGCTGAAGAGGTGAAGTAAGAACATACGCCAGGGGCCGCCCTTATCAAGGAGGAGCGGCACTTCCTCCTCTGAGTCCACAGGAAGGAGTGAGAGTGAAGAGCAATTTTTGAGGGATGAATCAAGTATGATGACAGATGGAAAGGGAAAGATTAATAGGTTCACATTCATGGTCTCAATGTCATAAAATAGAATTAAAGGGCATTCTGCAGAGAGGGGAGGATATGGGGACACGTGGAATGGCTTCATGAGTGAGGAAAAGTTTGAAGAGTTACCTTGAGGAATGTGACAGGGAGTTGATAAAAGACAAAGGGTTGGGAGAATTTGAGATCTTGTTCCCCAACATACACTGTCAGTTTGGTTAAAAAAAAAAAAAA
>PVIA01007754.1:0-79608 GCA_004024845.1 Tonatia bakeri
ATTAGTTGGGTCCCATTATTTTTGCAAGTAAAAATAACACTGACCAAACATTAATTTTTCTGTGTATTTCTGGCTACTTTATTATAATTAATAGCTAAAATGAAGATGGCTAGATCAAAGTTATACAATGTATTATTGCCTCTTTAATAATTATAAAAGTAACCAAACATTCTTACTAAACATCTATAGTTAATAATGTACTGTTTTAACAATTAAAAATATATTTCTAAAACTACTAGAAAATCTTTTCTTGTTCTCAACTCATTCAAATCTACCAGCCTTACACCCAAAAAGTCAGTTACAACAGCATTCACCAGTACGGCATATGCTGGTGTCAAAACCTAAAGATGCCTTCCAAACTCTGTGCTTTTTCTTAGTTGCAGGAGGCACATGACTTGCTTCTTATTTGGAGTGGAATTTCTTAGTATGACCCACATAATTGGACACCAAGAACTTCTACCATGTGGCAAGCCTTTAAGTTTTTGCACTGTTCACCTTTTGTGATATAGAGTACAGTTGTGTTACCAACTCATCCAGAGCACTTGTCATTTCTTGCTCATAGGTCAAAACACGAAGTTGCCAATATAGTGGGCCAATATGAGATTCTTTGAGATGTCCCAAACATCATAATTCTTTTGAGGAAAGAGAGAAAAAGCCCTTAGGACTCACACAGACCTTGGGAAAGAGAATTGGTGTAAAGTCTACACATGTGAACTGCATCTAATCTTTCTTCCCAGTGGGAATGGAAGAGAATCATTCATCAGATCATTAGCCACAGAGTATGTTACTCTACTGTGATGAGAATACTACAACTGCCACAGCGGTTCCAAGTGGAAGTAATAATTGGCTCAGTTTGTGTTAACCTGCTAGTCCCGGCCATTGTCCGTGTGATTTTGTCTTGCAACAGATTGTTGAATTAAATGGGGATATAAGGGCCACCAACTACATCCTTTAAGTCTGAGAGGGTCCCAGTAATTTCTGCCATTTCTCTTGGGATGCAATATTGCTTTTAACTCACTATCTTGACCAGAGGTAGGGTGATGTGGGTAATGCCAGGGCTCCTGCTTTGCCTTTCCCTGCAGATTATGGAAAGAATGTGAGCATTCTGTCAACTGCTAAGTAATCTCGTAGGTCAGTTCCAATTCTAAATTTTAGAACTGGGGAAATCATCACTAGGTGTGTCTTTGAACCCAGTCCTGGACTGAAATTGACCCTCTTTTCGTGTCTTCCGTTCTTCCTATTAAATCTGGTGGGTTTACTTCAGCTCTGATTTCTGGTCATAAGAGCTGATTCTCCTCCATATTTACAAGGAAGCCCTCTGATGAGCACACTTTGCTTTAAGTTATTAATAGCTCCAGGTCTATACTGTATCTCTTAAACAAATCAGTGGTGCTTCATAAATGTCACCTGATTTTACAAGTGCTTATATTTGTTAGATTGAGATAGATATATAACAGTCCTTTATAGATTAGTGGGGAAAATGCAATTGTAAAAATACCCATTTAGTACAATGACATTACTGTGTACCATCCTGATGGGATAGTACTTAGTTTATAGGGATGGTTTAGGAATAATTTTACTGAAATGTAGTGCTAGAACTCTCTCTCTGTATATATATAGATATATAAATATACCTATATATCTATATCAATAGATATATATATCTATATATCTATATCTATGTAGATAGATGATAGATAGATAGATGATAGATAGATATAGATAGGACATAATTTGTTACTGAAGAATTTTAATCTGGGTAAATATATAGTTCAGATTATTTTCTAGACATATTATCCCAGGAATAGTTAGCTGGTAGTGGAAATAGTTCAGCCCAAAACTGATGAGCTTCTAGAATAAAGAAAGACTACAGACAATGAAAGGTCAGGTTGTAAGAATGGCTCATGTGTTCCTTGTTAAAGGACTAGAGGGATTAGGGGTTGAATCATTAAATGGGAAGTGTAGGTAGATAAGGCTTGAACCTTTAACAATTAATTCCTATTGTACGTTTTGGGTTGCAGATGGCAGTGAGAATCAGAGGTGAGGATATCAAGGCGTTTGTTTTAGATTTGTGGCAAGTAATCTGTTAGAATATTTTCAAATATTGTACTTGAACAATGACTAAAATAGAAAAAAGAAAATTTTCAAAGAGTGTTATTTATTAACTGAACTCATTAAGACAAATGCCACAAAAAAATCTGTCATGAACTAAAAAGTGGTCAGAATAATGGCTTTAACCTTTAGAGAATGGAATATTTTATTTATTTTATTTCATTTTATCTTATTCTATAGAAACAAAAAGAAGTATAATGATTATACAAAAAGGAACATAATTTTTCTAAATGAGATGTAATTTCCAAAACATTTTTTGAGAAGATAAGATTAGCGAGGTTTAGTTATGATTGGGATTTGTACAGAAATACTGGTACCTTGGTTAATCAAAAGCAGATGTTCTACTTTTTCAAAATGAGGGAAGGGAATTGCTTTTTTTCAAAATGAAGGAAGATGTTAATAGCAACCTAGTAACAAAAATTATAGAAAATGTACTATCTTACTAATATTCATTTAACTCACATGCACACCTTGTCATGAGGAGATTTCTTCTGTTTAAACTAGGCCAAATTACTATAATCGTTTGCTAATTTTGCTTGCGTTGAAGTCATTCCCGAAAATTAAATTCTTGCAGAATGATGTTACTCATTCCCATCTCTCGTCCCTTCCCCAACAGCAGTGACACTTTCGCACTTCGTTCAAATCCCAGGCATCAGATTACCCTTGATCCATGATTTTCCTGGCTCGGGTTTTCCACTTTGAAGGTCTGGAGGTTATATTTTGCTTCTCTCTTTAATGCCATCCAGTTTGAGTGAGATCTTTCAAGCCAATTAGAGGTCACAGGAATTTATTTGGGTTACTTTTCCAAAATATTCAATCATTTATTTTAAAAATAAATGTCATGCTTACAGCAAAGTCCCCTGAAAACATGAAAAGATTTGTTTGTTGTAATCATAGTCTGTTTGTTTGTTTTGTTTTTCTCTTATACATGCCACTTATCTTTTAATCACCTCACTGCTCATTTGCAATGAATGACAAAAAGGTAAGTTAATGACAGCAAATGAATAATACTTTTACATAACAACTCAATTGAAAGAATGGGGTATCTTGGTTCTACCCTTGTATTTAAAGGGAAAAATATAGATAATTACCTTAGTACATTTTCATCAATTACACAAAAAACAGGCAACGCAAAACATTAGTGTATTTGCCACTAAATGTTTTATAGAAAGTTATGGTAAAACAAGTTATATTTTCAATGTATAAAGGAGTAAATTAGAAGAATTTGAATACATAAGTTATTTTGAGTTTTCATTATATATAGTATCATGCCAATAACTACATTGCTTGATGATAAAGTTATATAAACTTTGATGTATAATTGTGGAAGAGTATTCAGAGATTTACAAGAGATTTCAATCAATACAGACCATTGAGTGCAAAAAGAAGTCAGAGCTTTAGTGATTAGGATAATAGGTAGGTTGACTATATAATTTATCATCAACCAGGAAAGTTTTAAAAATCTAGCAGATTTAAAAAATAAAACAGTATTATAAAAATGTATGTATGGATTCATTTATATTGATTAACTTATTGATTTAAAAAACTAGTGGCAGAAATATGGTTTGTTCTATGTGTCTAGAGTTTGTCTTAACAGTGAGCAACAAGAGGCCTGTTTCAAAGAGAGCTAGCTATTGCTAACATTTCATGGAAAGGTTACATAGGGAGAGATTTGCAGTTTAGGTGATCCAATAGATACAACTAAGTTTTAAATTGGGACTACTAGAAAAGGCCATGGAAGAAGCTAATTTTATGAAGTGGAGTTCTACCTAATTTGATTGGCTTAAGTTAATGCAGCTGTTAATACTGACAATGAACAAGTGAAAAAAGATAAATGCTGAATGATATGGTCCAGACTATTACAACAGATGTAGATGGGGATTCTCCTACAGAAACTTGGGATTATATGCACTTGGCAATCAGACAGAGAATGACGTATTTATATTCCAGCAAGATAAATAGAGAAGAAAATTTTATATTCTGTAAAGTGTAAGGTTTGTCATAAATAAATAAATAAATAAATAAATAACTGAATATTTTATTTGAAATATTCTTAATAATGACAAGTAGATTAAACATATATTAGGATATAATTTTCAAGTTCTTATTATTCAATATGGTATGTTTTTCTTAAATAAGCACCTAAGTTATTCTTTTATGATTTATTTAAAATTTTTGAAGGGGAAGGGTCATCAAGAAACATGTATAAAGGACCCATGGACAAAGCCAAAAGGAGGTAGGATTGAGGGTGGGAGGTGGGGGTGTGTGCAGGAGGAGAGTGGTAGGGGAGAAATTGGAGCAACTGTACTTGAACAACAATAAAAAAAAAAGAAAAAAAAAACCTCAGACATGATTTCCAGTACAAAATTTGAAAAATAGTAAATGAGTTAAAAGTGTGTTTTTAAAAATAATATATTTTATTTTTAGTACTCAAAACATATATATTGAAATTATAGTATCTCATTTAGTTTATTTCAACAAACTAAATTATTTTATCTGCTTTTATTATATCTAATCATAATTTATCTTAACAGGCATTTCTTTCTATTTTCCACCCATTGGCATACTGAAAGCCAGTGTCACATTTGATAACTAACTGTTGAGGGCAATTAATATGCGTTACTATCTATGTCAGAAAAGTTGTCTTAGCCAGATGGCCAATATTTGTGGTAGACTCATCTTCTTTCCTTTTTGACCGAATAGTGAGAGCATCATGGTCTCTGTGATTATATATGTTTACTAAATGCAATTAGTGTAATCAGTTGCTATGGAGTAGCCATTTCCCATGTCAATTAGTAGTTATCAAATGCCTAGAGTTTTAAAAATTAAATTATAAGCATAATGTTTCTCCTCCTCCATAACTAAAAAATTATTTCTCTGGTACCCCTGGATTTTAAAACAATTCATTAGTAACTATTCAATATGCTTTTAAAATATATAAGGATAAGCTACATTAGACTTTCGATGTTTGGAATTGTTTTGATTTTAAAGGGAAAAATTTGTAGAAAAACTATAAAGCAAAAAGTTAAAAACTCTACTACCCATAAAAATCAGTGATACCATTTAATATATTCCATAATTATATAATATTTTATTATAATTTTTCTAATGTTATAACTCAAAATGTAGTAAATTAATTAAAAAATAATTCATGTAAGCAGTATTATTAGGCTACATTATCTAAAAGTTCTTATTATTCTAAACTATTATTTGGTTAAAAATTATCTCAAATTTGTTCAAGATATTTGCATTTGCCACCTAAGAGGAGAAAATCTTTAGAAATAAGCTTTTCCTCATATTTTATTTATATTTTTAGAACATAATCTTAAAATTATGAATACAGGAGCATGCAAACTCTTTTTTTGCTTTTATTGGTGTCCATATTTCAGTGCCTGTATCTGGACTTGGGCCTTTACCGGAACCACCACACTCAGCATTTTATGTCTGTATCTATATATATTTAATATATAGGAAGAAGAAATGATGTCTCTACTGATTATTCTACTTTTGTTGAGCAATTAATTTTGAAATTGTTTTATATATTCTTCTTCAGGAACTGCCTGTGTATATAATTTATGTATTTTGTTATTGGGATGCTCACTTTTTTACTGATTTATAGAAATTCTTTATGTATTAAGGAACCACAACTTTCCTTTAATGTATGTTGTACTCAAGTGTTTCTTGGTCTGACAGTAAATTTAGTTTACTATTTCTGATATATATATACATATGTGTGTGTGTGTGTATGAATTTTTAAAATTTATATGGAGTTTATTCTCTTTATGCTATTTGGAGTTTTCCTTAGAAAACCTAGAGTAATGCTTACTTATGTTGTGTCCTTCCATTATTTTAATAATTTTACACTTAAAATGTAGGTCATTCATCAATTTGAAATTTGTTTTAGTATATCTGCTGTTCCTGTTTTATTCAGATGTAGAGCCATTCCTGGAATTTTTGTGCCCATGAGCTCCGCTGATTCCTGTAGTATAACTCCATATGATGTTCCATATATCATTTTATGTATCTTAAAATTTAAAAAGCTCTCTGTACACTATACAAGTAAATTATTCAAAAAATTTTAAGCCACTGATAAGTATATATGATCTGTCCTATATTTTTACAACATATCTGATGTACCTTAACTTTGCACAATATAGGTTACAAACAGAAAGCAAAATAGGGAGCAGGCAGATACTCACTCCCGTCAAGATGGTGAACAGGACTCACATTCTTGTTAGTGCAGTTACAGGTACATAAACATACAAATCTCTGAAATACCTGTGTTCATGTCTTGAAGTTATTCACAATTCTGATCTAAGAATTAATATGTTGGAATTGTAGCTTTTGAGTCATTAGGTAAAGATTCATTTTCATAGCATGAAACACCTAACTTTCAAACTAAATATAAGCTATATTCTAATCTTTTTAAAGCCATTTAAATTATCTCTTTAAACATGATTTTAAATGTTGTATATGTAATTACATTATAGTCAAAATAAGGCTAAGTATATTGTCCTGATGATTATAAATGTAATACAAAATTAATTCATAGTTTACCCTGATTTTCTGTGAAAACATTATTTTTAAAAAATGCCTCAGGCTCATTTCATTTCTGGTTGTCTTTTCTCTGTAACTTAGTAACATCTGTCAGGGGAGATTCCCCAGGGAACACAAGAGGCTTGCTTCCCAATCCTGAATTCCTCACCTAGGCAACAGTGGGATGCTGGTACGCAATGTTCTCCAAAGTAGGCTTCAATTGCATTGGCTGCTACAAACTATTTCTAAGCACCCTTTGCCTCCAAGTGAGTTTATCATTCAAATTTTCATTGGCTTGCCTCACAGGATGCCCTGGCAGCCTTGGGGGCTCCTTTCTCCTAGAATCCACCAGGAGCCAGGAGCTCCCTAGGTCTGCTTTCGCCATTCCATATATTGACTGTTCCCATTCCACATATGGACTGTTGGGATCAGGGTATGCACTTATAAATGTGTATGTGTAATAAACATTTATAATTATTCTCATAGAATAATTATTCTGTAGAATTCTATGTCTGGGGGAATGATTCACCAATAATCACGCAACTACAAAGTGACCAAGAACCTGAGCATCAGAAATAAACTTTTGAAACCTGGTTTAATGAATTTCCCTTGGTCATAAAGTTATTATAAAAAGGGAAAGAAGGCAATTCTATACTAACTTTCTGGCATTCAGGGGCTCTAATTTGAGATTTATTTGTTATCAGCACAGAAGTGTCTTCACACTACCATCTACCCTGGTGTTCAGTCCCATCTAATCTAGCATGTAATAGCTCTCTCTGTCCTTTTTAAAGATAACCTTAAAATAATTTGTTACATAACCTTAATACCACCACTAAGCAGCCTTCCTAACCCACGTTCCCATCCCGGTGGTGTGTTTCCTTCCCTCCTCCTTCTCCCATCCTTTTCTCGAACATCAGAAGGCACTGTGTAGCAAGTAACTCCTGAGTCCTCGATATATCGGAATACTGAATGACAGGTTTATGGGCACAGGAACATAAAAATACACAGCTCCATATCTTTAACTTTCTATTTAACTGCTCTTTTTTCATATGTGTCAGAGGGAAGTCTTGACCCACACCTGCAAAGAATCATTTGGAGAAGCTTTTAAAGCACACTATCAACTCCTTTCTTCTGCAGCGCTATCGGTGGCTCTTCATAATGAGGGATAAATCTGGAAGACACTTTCCCCTCACTCTCACTAGGTGCTCAGTACTTTTCCACACACAGCCTTTCCCCCTTTCCCTCCCTCCCGTCCCCAATGCAAGGCCCACAAAACCGCGGAAGCCGTATGTTTGAGGCTTCTCCATGGGAGGTGACCCCACACCTGCACTGACCCACCTGACCCTCAGCCTCTAGTCCTCCCGTGGAGAAAAATGGATCAGTGGGAGTTGGCACTTCCTTGGTTTTATTCCATGGTAGCAAGTGATTAAGGCTTAACTCTCTCCTGTTTGACTTGCTAATTGGCTACTCTAGCACGTGGTAGCTCTACTCTCTTTTCCAGGTCAGGAGAACTCCCGACATGAACATCCATCATTTTAGGACAAAATAGCAACACATTCAAAGACGGGTCAACAGAAACAATTGACCTTGACGCCAAAAATGTTTAGCTCACCAGTACTCAGCATTATGCATTGCCGATACTCGTCGATTTCTAATACACACTTCAGCTATCTGTTTCTGTATTAGTGGCCATATCAATGGGAGTGTATTCATGCTACTGAAACCTATCAGCAGTCCATTTTCTTTCCCTTCTGATGTGTTTCCTATTTCTTCTCTTGGCAAGAAGAAATGGAATCATTGCCAATTCCTTTGGCAATTAACCTTATGCCAAAAAACATTTAGTGCAGATAAAATCAGGTGATGTATGTTACGGAGGCTGGGGGAAGAGAGTCAATGTCAGGGCAAAATTAATATAAAAATTTATTTAATAGACTGTGAGAAATTCATCGTACAAAGCATGTTTGCTTGATTGCAGACCATTGCTAGTACTGATAATTTAGCTAAATGTTTTAGGAAAGTTTTTGGAATAAACATAAATATGATATAGTTTTTGAAGCACATGTATTTTCTAAATCTGGTAAAATATAAATTAGTCTCATTTAGGGGTTGATTTTATAAAACTGTAACTATGGTATAGTGATTATGTGAAAAATATTCTCAAGATTATAAATTTCAATTACATTAAAATCACATAGTATCATATTACATATAAAACTGAATGGCATTTAAATGTAATTTTATGTTGTTTGGATAGTTTACTGAAAAAATCATAAGAACATAAGTTTTGAGTTTTGAAATGAGTTATGTCCTACTAATGCATATTAGATATTTATATATTTGTATTTTAATAATAAAGTCCAGTCTGAGAATACTATGTCTAAAATTTTGATCTATACATTATTAATTGTGATACTTGTATCAAAGTTAAATATGAATAATATTTTAAATTCTAAATTCTGGTTGGTCTGCTCCTGGGATTTTGTTTGCTTAACTACTTAACTACTTTTGATTGACTACTCCATACTTGGAAAAAATAGTGTTTACTAAACTCATTTTATGATATTGTTTTAGTGACACCGGGAAAAGAGAAAATACTGAAAACTGAAAACAATCATTAGAAAAAATAAATGGGAAATATGTATTTGGAAAAGAAAAGTATATAATATTATCTATAACTTTGTTTCTAAAGAGAACTAATAATGTATTAGCTCTATTATAGAACTAATGTATTAGCTGTATTATATTGTGATGTTTAACTCATATTCTTTTTAAACAAACTGTATGTGGGTTGATAACAATAAATAAAACAAGAATCAACAATAATAAATGATGACACAGACATATTTGAGGTCCTTGCTCTTTTGCTCTTATATAAATTCATAGAAGACATTTCTCTGCCCTGAATTTCTTCTTTTTCTCATTCCTTTTCTCATGTGAATTAGAGATAGAATATTGTTTCTCATGAGAATCCTATTTCTCTTATTTTCAATCATTAGTTTCAATTTTAGAGGAAGGCAATAGGGTTTTAAATTATTAAGACCTAAGACAAAAAAATAGGTGGAAAAAGAGAAAATTGGAGGAAAGCATCTGAGTGCAGAGCAGTACACATTTAAGAGAGATGGAAACCCCACTAGGTTATTCTAGGAGGATTTGATGGTGTTCTAGAAGGTAATGGGGAAGTCAAAGGCATCTGTTCCCCTAATAAGACAAGTGACAGGTGTGGGAAGAAACAGACAAGTAATGACAGAATATATTAATACTTTATGTAAATTCCTGAAGCTTGAAAAACTGGCTAAGAAGAAACACAATGTAGGAAGTGGCATTAAAAATAAAGAAAATTTCTTAAAATTTTAAAGTAAGAAAACCATAAATATTATCTAACAGAGTAGGTGATAAGTGATAAAAGTTGTTTTCCTTCAGAGTGGTTCAAATAGAAAACTCAAGATAAAACTGCAACATTTGGAAACTTTTAGTGTGACAGTTCTCTAACAGATTAAGTAAAACTTCAATGTTTTATTTTATAATTTATTAATTGTTTTCAGACACAATTTCTTCTTAGCAAGATTATAAATTTTTTTGGATATCTATTACCAAGATGGATTTTCTTTATGACCACCTCATGCAATGCAGGAAAATATTAAGCAATGTACAAATTATAAAACTCTCCATGGAGTATAAAGCAATTAAACTGAACATTTAATTTTAAAGCATGAATATTTAAATCACTAAAAATATCTGAAATTCAAAAACATTTTTAGCCAACCTTACAGTCTTGAATAAAACATACTTATTTAAACGAGTTCAAATTTTAAGATCTTTGAAAATGTACCAAACTCTCCTTTATATAGACATCTGATGTAAAATTTATGCAAATTCTCAAAATGTATCTTTCTGGCATTGAAAATATTATCAAAGAGTATAGTGGTGGTATATGGAACATGGTAACCAATGGATGAAAATGCTCTTTAGTGTGCATCCTACACACTTTATATTTGTTTTATTAAGTGATCTGATAACTTTTTGAGTATCTTAAAATATATACATTTTATAATTCAAGCAGAGTCAGATTAAGGTAGGTTTGGAAACAATTCTTTATCTATTTATAGTGAATGTTTATGCCAATATATTCTGTACACCGTGGTACAATGTTAATAAAGGTAAAGTGTTATGTTTGATCCCTAGTATGGTTAACTTTTCACTGTTTAATATCCATTAATAGAATAATTAACCTCAGTATAATATGAGGCAGACTACTTCCAACTTATGCCTGTGATCACAAGGATAACACTCACTGGTGACACAGCAATAAGCAATATAAATTCATATACACTTGCAAAGAAAATATTTTTAGCATAATCCTTACTGGAAGCTCATCATATCTATTGCTTTCATACATATAAAATAAAATTTTATATTTCAGAAAGGTAATCATTTAAAGTAAATAATTATGTAGGCAAGATGATAAAAAACAGAAAAAATTGACATCAATATTATGAAACACTTAAAAGCAGAACATTTGGGGCAGGCAGATGTGAGTTCCAGCATTGGCTCTGCCAAATAATTTCTTCGTGAACTTGAGAAAATTATATACTGTCTCCAAGATGTTTCATGGTAAATAAGGATAATAATAGCTTTTTTTTTGTAATTGGGTTGGTTTTTTTTTACTTAATAGTTAAAATAGTGTAGTAAATTTAAATGCTTAGTATGGTGTTTGCCACTTGGCAATCAATAACTATTTTTTAAAATAAATTATTTAGTTTTAGAGAGAGGGGAGGGGATGGGGAAACGGGGTGGGGCGAAACCTGGCCAATATGGGCAAGAAAGAGAAACACCGCTAGATTATTTCCCCGGCACGCCCCGAGTGCTTGAACCCTCAACCTAGGCATGTGCTCTAACTGGGAATCGAACCGGTGACCTTTCTGTTGCTGGAACATGCCCAACCAATTGAGCCACACCAGTCAGGTCACACACTCAATAGCTCTTAACTGAATCAGTATTTACATTAAAAAAATGTTTTGAATGTTTTTAAATTTATTTGTGTGTATTTTGATAAGTACACAATGCCATGCAATAAAGGCAAGAAATATAGGTATTGATACATTCATTATTGTAAGTTGTATTGATATATTAATAGACTCTAAGGTCCTCAGTATTTTGAGATTCTAGAATTAGAAGCTGTGTTTATTTCTAAAGCCTCATACCTAACAACATGCTTAACATATTATAAGTGAGGTCTATGTTATTTGTCATGTGAATGTTTTAATCATTCTTAGTTTTTACCTTTTAAAAATGTAGACAATTAAATCTCACAAATAAATTTTAAATATTTAAATCACTAGTTTTTCTCATAGAAGAGTAAACAAATTATTCACTCCTATGATTCTCAAAAATGTTTTTGGTATTATTCCATAATATATTTTATTATAAGATATTATAAAGATGCTTTCGATATTAAAAATTCAAACACATATTACTGCTAAATATGATTTTATAGTGCATTATAACTTAGGATGGTGTTCAGTTCCTAAACTGCTGCTTTCATACCCATTAAGAATATTAACCAATTTCTGACAATTGTTTGGGGAAAGTGTTGAATGGACGACAACCTTATTAACAAAACTACTACTTTCTTAATTTTGGAGAGACCTTAGTTTTAATATAATCCCACAGGGAAGGTGAAGGTGATTGACTGACTTGTTAAGAAGCTGCTCTGGCACCAGCTTTTCTAATTTTCTACCATTTGTCAACCCTTTCAATTTGAGTTAATGTCTAGTTTTGCTTTCTGTTTTTGTTTAAGCAAGTTGATGAGGTATTTTGTCATGTAATCTTTTCAAAATGTAGCTCTCCATATTAATCATTTTAATTTGCCTTATAAAAGATATATGTACATATGTGTGTGTGTATATATCTCAAATTCACTGTGCAATTCAGAAATGTAAGTTAAATAAGAAGTTAGTGGGGTTATACATTGCAGATTGAAAAATATATATATTCTTTCTAATAAACACTTGAACCTTTTATTTGTGGACTAATTCTATACATGTATATGTCATAATAATTCATTATTTGCAGATTTGATTATTTTCTGTCTTTCTAATTTTAGTGGATCTCTTTGGTAAATTTAACAAGTCTTTAATCTTATTTTTTTTTAAATCTTCATTTCCTTTCCACCCATAAATGGTTTCATATATCTGAGTCACTGCTTCTCTTTACATTTTCCAATGTTCCTCAAGTCAGTTTAATTAATAAATCAGTTATAGTAAAACATTCATTTAAATTTATGTTTCTGGTATGCTATGTATCACCTGGTAGAGTTTACTCATCATTTATTTATTTTCTACTTGTGACCTGTTGACTTTATTTTCACTATCTAGTATTTGTTTTCAAATTCCATTGCATACCTCTTGTTGATGTTGTATAAGCTGTTTCTTTATACACTCTGTGAAAATCTGACTATTCTCTATCTCCTAACAACCTGTATTTCCTTATTTGCTCTGTTTCCCATTTTGAAAACAAAACAAATTTAAAAATTTGCCCCTGCCCTGGCTGGTGTAGCTCAGTGGATTGAGCGTGGGCTGCAAACCAGGCATCACAGGTTCGATTCCCAGTCAGGGCATATGCCTAGGTTGCAGGCCATGTCCCCCAGCAACCACACATTGACGTTTCTCTCTCTCTTTCTCCCTCCCTTCTCTCTCTAAAAATATAAATAAATAAAATCTTTAAAAAAAAATTGCTCCTTATGGGTTGACTCATTACTAGTGAATCATCTTTGAAAAAATTACAAAAATATAAAGATTTTGAATTGTAATTATCATACAAGATACCAAATGTATATATGTTAATTTACCCTTTCAATCCATTTTATTAACAACAATCTAGTCTTACGAAAACATGTAAAATTTCTATGATTTTTTTTGTCCCTCTTCAATTAACTTACATATTCTAGAAGTTTTCTCAGCAAAAACTTAAACATATAGTCTATAGTTCTCAGGAATATTTTTGGAGCCATTCTAATAAACCAGATTTATATAAAAATATCAATTAATTTTTCAATGTACTGGGTAACTATTCCAATGAATAATTTCATTTAATTCATCTCAAAACTTTGGAAATTTTACTTTTAGCAGCATAAACTTTGACAGTATCAATTAGATATAAAACACTCTAGTTATGTTTTACAATATGATTGAATTTTCAATCCCATCTACTTGAAATGATAACAAAGCAGTTGGACTTTGATTTAACTAATAAGACTGTCCAATACTTAACATCAGAAAATCAATCAGAAATGAAATACTATTTTCAGTATGTATTCATTTCCTATGGCTGCTGCATCAAAACAACACAAATTTATTTTCTTACAGTTCTGGGTATCAGAAATCCTAAACCGTATTATGGGCTAAAATCAAGTTTTCAGTAGGGCTAATTCCTGTTTGAGGTTCCAGGGCAGAATCCAGTTCTCACCTCCTCCAGCTTCTGCAGACTGTAGCCATTCTTTGGCCTCATCACTGCTATTTCTGCCAACTATAGAAATAGTTAGGGGAGCAGAGAGAATGTAGATATGATGTTAATTACAATTGGCTCAGACTTTCCAGAACCATCCATCAGTATAAGTGAGGCACCTCATAAATGGTCCTATTCTTTTACTGTACTTGTTTATTCAATTGATACCTTAAATTCTAAACATTCTTAAAATGTATTTTTAGAGAAAACTAAAATTAAAAGCCATTTAAACGATTTTTAAAAAATAAAGTAATTTAATACATGGAGCACTCACTGATAAGAAACTAAAATATTAATAATTATATTATTTTTGAGCTTGGAATTAAACAGCCAAAAGGAGTATCATTGTTGCCTCCAATGTGGAGAGAGAGAGAGAGAGAGAGAGAGAGAGAGAGAATAATTGTGGGAAACAAAAAATTCTTACAAAAGTCCCAAACTACTAATGTTATTCAAGATGTAGCTCAGAAGGCAGCTATTCCAGAAAATTACTTTTGCCTTTTATCTCTCTTTTCCCCCTTTATCCCCACTAGACTAGCTACCTCTGTTACTTTAAAATAAGAAAAATTATTAATATATCTCTCATATATTAATAGGCAAACTTCCTAGGGTCTCAATTTACTATATCTTTTTCCTAATTTTATTATACTGCATAACACATTGCATGAACCAAAAAACATCCATGGAAAAAGGGATATAGCGTGACTGTATGAGTAATTCTTAAAATAAGACACTGCAATTTTACACCTAAAATAAGTATTTATGAAGTAAGTATTCCATATTGGAATTCCATTATTATTACTATTATTATTATTATTACTAATTTGTTAGAAGTGTCAGTGGGATAGTTCCATTTTTTAGAAAACTAATGATAAATTTACATAATTTTCTGTAGATATCCCAAGTTAGAAGCCAAGTAAAAAGGAGGTGGTCTAATAAAAACAGCACTTCAAGTTTCTATAGAATTTGATAAGTGAAGGAAGATTGGTACTTGACTAAATATGAATAATATTATCTTACATAGTTTTATTTTCCAATAAAATTTATAATGAAGTCTATAGCATATTTTTATTTTTTAGTACTTTAGTTCATTTTAGAGTAAGATAATTGTTGGTTTTACTCTCTTCCTTACTTAACGATAAAGAGCAAATACTTTTATCAGTTAAGAAAGATATTGAAAGAGATGATATTCCTAGATGTAACCACATAAAGCCTGAAAGTCAAAACTAAAAACACAAACAAAAGCAAAACTAGTATGTGGTATGTTATAAAACTTCTGAACTGAAATAAATAATTATTTCAAGTCTCAGCATAAATCAACACAAATAATTGCCATTTCAATAAATCAGAAGTACACACACACACACACACATATAGCTGAATTGTGATATTATATTTAAACTGGTTTACTAGAATATTTGGTTGAGTTCTCAGAACAGATAGACTTATTCAAAATTAGTATAACCTGAATTTAGCAGTGGATTAAATCACGTGAAAAATCAAGAATCTCCATTACAGTGTTCTTTCCCACCTATTATTTTCATCCTAAACCGTCCAATAAGGAATTGGCCCTAGCCCACATAGGTGCTGAGTGACCGAAAGGCAGTCAGCGTGTCCTTTCTTCTGGGTGCAGTCAAGGTTGAGCCGGGATTTATTTTTTCCCTACGGCCATAATTTAACTCCCTTACAGGTAATGCATCTACCGCAGCTGCTGCTGACCAACTGCTGCTGACAGCAATTTTTGTTTCCTAATAGGGAGATTGCGATGCCTCTCTTTGAACATATTTTCTAATTGGCATTTAGCCCAGAAAGAAATACTTAACTTTCCTAGATATTCTTGACCTTCAACTTCAGGTGACCCTTTTCAAATCTGCTGTGAATCACACATATATATCCATTCTCTTGCTTTTATCCAGATTTCTTGCTCGTGGGTGCTGAGTTACTCTCAAATAAATGCTCTCTTGCTCTTAAACTTTGCCTTTCCTCAGAGATTCCTACCTTCCAATTCCTGCCCCATTACCACTGTTTCTAACCCCTTTTACCTCAGCTTGTCTCAGAACTACATGCTCTTCAAGTTCCCACCTAATCAGTCATTAATTTAATATTAATCCTAGAGTTATGCTAAGACACAGGGAATATCAAGATGAAGAAAACATAGTCCTCTCCCTAGGAAAGCTTATGGTCTAGCAGGAAAAGTGACAAACAGTATCATTATATGGCAACTGATAAAGTCATTGTAAGAAATAGGCGTTTAATTCAATGGTGCACAGGAAATTGACCCTATTTGAGTACGATGCTTAGAGACTATGTTCTAAGGAAGCACTTCTGCCCGAGGGAGGTATAAACTAGAAGAGACAGATGGCAACCAAGAACAGGAGAAGTATCACCAAAGGCAGGAGGCACTGAAGTGCAGATTATATGCCAATGCTATATGAGAGTGTGTGGAGAGTGAGGCAAGGGTTATGTCCATGAAAATCTTAATTTTGACCATAAAGGCCTTAGCCTTTTTTCATAGTCAAAGAGGGTATATCAGGTCTTTTATTATGATCACATTTAAAACTTATACAAATTACTCTGATTCAAATGTAGAATGAATGGAGGTAAATAATATTATAACAAAATGTTAAAAATAATGAAGTTGGATCCTTAATGTGTACTATATAAAAGGAACCTCCAAATGGATCAAGCACTTACATATAGGAGCTAAAACTATAAAACTGTTAAAAGAAAACATGAAGGAAGGCTTCATAACATTGAGTTTAACAACCATTTCTTGGATATGACACTGAAAGCATAGGCAGCAACAAGAAATAGATAAATTGATGACATCAAAATTTTAAAATTTGTGCATCGCAGTACATTGTCAACAGAGGAAAAAGGCAAACTATTGAATATGAACATATGTTTGCAAACTAGATTGAATAAGGCACCATTATTCAGGCTATAAATAAACTATTAAACAACAATAAAAATCAATTTTAAAGTGGGCAAAGAACTTAAACAGGTATTTCCTAGAAAAATGTACATGAGACTTACAAACACATGAAAATATGTTTCATATTATTAATTATTTGGGAAATGCAAATTAAAGCCATAATCTTATACAACTTCATATTCATTAAGATGGCTACTATCAAAAGCAAAAATTAAAAAACAAAATCAGAATATAACTAATGTTGGTGAAGATGTGGAGAAATTAGAAAACTTTTTCATCACTGGTGGGGATATAAAATGGTATAGCTGATATGAAAAGCAAGTAGGGAGTTTCCTGAAAAAATAAAAAACACAAGTACCATATGATTCAACAATTCCACTTCTGGGTGTTTACCCTGCAACCCTCCCCCCACCAAAAAAAAAATTAGAGACCCAAACAGATGTCTGTACACCCATGTTCATAGTAGCATAATTCACCATAGGTAAAAGATGAAAGCCAACCAAGTATCGATGGACAAACAAAATGTGTTATACATTATATATTATTTGGTCTTAAAAAGAAAACAAACTTTGACACACGTGACAGCAAAGATGAGCCTTGCATATTCTGTGCTAAGTGAAATGAGCCAGGCACAAAACGACAGACACTGTCTGATTCCACTTACATGGGTACCTTGACTATCAAATTCATAGAGGCCAAAAATGGATGGTGGTTTTCTGGGTCTGAAGGAAAATAATATAGATTAACTTTTTTATGATTTTATTTATTTATTTTTAGACAGGGAAGGGAGGGAGAAAAAGAGAGAGAGAGGAACATCAATGTGCGGTTTCTGGAGGCCGTGGCCTACAACCCAGGCATGTGCCCTGACTGGGAATTGAACCTGCGATGCTTTGGTTCGCAGCCCGCTCTCAATCCACTGAGCTATGCCAGCCAGGGTCTGATTAACTTTTAATGGTTATAGAATTTAAGTTTGGGAATGTGAAACATGTTTTGGGGTTGAATAGTGACGACTGCACAACACTGTGAATGTATTGATGGCAGGGCACTGTATCTTTAAAAGGGGGTAAGATGGTAGATTTTATGTCATATATATGTTACTATAATTTAAAAAAATAATGACTTAAATTTGAACAGGATTATCAGGAATCAAAGAGAATAATTTTAGAAATATCCAAAAGATAAAATACCAGCATATGAAGAAAGAGAATTATAAACAAACAAAACAAAAACAAAAACAAAACAGTATTTATTAGGGTAGGTTCTATTTTGCCATCCTTCTTGGGAATTTTCAACAGTGGTGGTCTACATAAATCAGAGAGGATATGTAACATTTTCTTTCACATAGTACAATCTACAGACTAGCTAAATCAGAATGACATAGTGGCGGGGGGAACGATCTCCAACATCTGAAGTTATAAAAAGCTTTGTAGATGACTTAAAAGCACATCAAAGTTTCAGAATTATACAACTAGAGGTAATAAAAACACTAGAAGAAAAAAACTGGACATCTGGAGAACACAGGCATTAAGGGCAAGAGGGATAAATGGAGATAGAGTAAATGGTTCAACAGGTGCAAGACACTGTTTGAAGGTCACCAGACATGTTCATGAAACGTAGGAGTAATTAACTGTGTCAAATGCAGCATAAAAGTCCACCAGATAATAAACAAAACTACTGGGTTAAAAAATAGACCATTGAGAGTGACATTACTGGAGACATTGTCAAGACATTGCAGAAACATAAATCCAATTGATGGGTTGAAGAAAAATTTAAATCAGTTGACAAGAGTTAAGAACTGCATGGCAGATCATGGTTTAAAATAAGGTTTAATTAAAATGAGAAAAGAGGGAAGAAAAGTCAGTTAGAGGAGCCATCAAATAAAAGTAAGCTTTGTTTTATTGATGGAACAGGGATGTGAGCATGTTTATAGACTGAAAGTAGAAATCCAGGAGAGTGAAAATACACATAGAAGAGAAAGAAGAAGAGAAATAGAACATTAGGATTACAGCCAAGGAATAAGGCAGACTTGATGACCTTGAGCTGGAGGTGTTAAGTTAAAAAAATGCCTCATTGGAATTTCTAAATCCTGTTCACTGCATGTACCAAGCCATGAATTTCTTCCAGCTTATAATTAATTTTTCCCAACAGCTATGACAAAACTTGCATCGCACTTCAAATTTTAGGTTGATATTCCAGAAATTCAGAATCTAAACATTTCTAATCATCCCAGAGTTTGATGTCTTTTCTGCCTCCTTTCGAGGCTCAAAGAGAAGCCTGGGAAAATTTGTATTCCATTTTTAATTTTGTTTCCTCTCTCACGATGAGTGCCTAGGGGCACATCTATACATGCATTTAGGAAATAAATGCTGCATCTGTGGCTCTCCTCTAAGTAAGGACTTAAATGGGGCCAGCTGGTCAGAGCACAGCTATTATAACATTAACTCCTACAAGAAATCATAAGGTCCTTGCAGAGATAGCTTCATTTTCTGGTGTTGAATTCTGAGCCTACTGTCATTTTGTTTGTATTACACAAGTTGCACAAGAGATTATGATTGCTTCAGGGGTAATAGAAATGTGAAAGAACACCTTGCAAGGAAAATCCCACTTCCAGCGCCATGAACAAATTATGCCACTGGGTGTCCATTTCCTTTTCAGGAAAAGGCACAGTGGAAGTAAGAACCTATTCAACGTAGATGATAAAATATGTCATAGGAAATTAGTTGTTGAAAATGTAATGCAAACAGTCTATTATATTACTAGAAAAGCATGAATTATGTTACCTAAATTCTTCAGTGGAATGAAATCAAGTCCAAAAAGAATACCTCAGGAATTGCGCAAACCCAAGGTTGTGTTGATGGTGAATGGCACAGGATGTTAGACCTTGGTTCTTGAGTTTTGGCTGAAAAAGAATTCAGAATCGCGACTCAAATACACGCAAAAATTTATTCAGAAAGCCATAAGGGTAGACGTGAGCCATGGAAGAAGTGAGCCAGCTGGGCTGTGTGGGCTCAGGAAATAACTTACAGAGGCAAAAGAAGGGCACTGTGAGCTTAAGAGAAAGAAAGCAAAGGTACAAGCTCTGAGGGGAAAAAAAGAGGAAGGAGGAAGGGAAGGAAGGAGGAAAAAAGAGGAAGGAGAGAGAGAGGTGTTCTCAAGAGTACACTGAGTCCTTTGTCTCGAAGTTTCAGGGGAGGATCTCAATGTAATTTTCATCAACTTTCCAGGTGTGTCTCTCCTCAGAGTCATGGTCTCCACTGATTGGGCTGTGCCAAGAAAGGGGATCAGCACTCATTACAGCTTCCCTCCTCCAGGCCTTGCTGCTTTTCCAGGCCTGAAGCAGAAACAACTGAGGCCTAGATGTTATCTCTGGGCTTAATGCCTAAGGGAGTGATCAAGCAAGTGAGTCACAGAGGCTATGCCCCTGCCCCTTATTCCTCCTCTAAGGGGGCATCTAACCCAAGTGACTAGCAACATACAAGAGGAGGGAAGTTCAGGGGAGGGTCTGAATCTCACGGCCAGTGATATGAAAGGTCAGGGGGTCTAAAGCGCAGGACCAGGGTGTGCTAGGGGAGGAAATGTCACCCTGGGGTAAGGTCCCACCCTAGTTTTGCCTGTTGTTAGGCACCCAGGTCTTTCAAGCCTGGGTGACCTTCTGTACTTGGCCAGTCATTCCTACTCTGCTCATGTCTGTTTAATTGCCTACTATATATCAGTTGGATGTTAACATTTTTGACAGCCTTAGAGAAATTTAGAAATAATTTCTTCCATATAAAAATGGGGATTCTGCTCAGGTTAATACACCTAGAGGACTGATAGATTCAAGTGATGAAGCTCATTACTGTGAGTAGCTACAAAAATATGCATTTTCTGTAAGGACACATACATGTACTCACATAAAGGCAAGAGAGGTTTATTAAAGTAGCCCTTACATTGAACTCATTTAGTTTTTACTCACAGGAAAATACTTATTTTTTAATCTGCTTTTCTCCATCATAGAAAAGCACATGCAAAAAAAAAACCAGTTATGTGTCTTATATTAGCTATGTGGCTAGAAGCATATCCAAGAGGTGGTTTAAAAATCTGTTGTGCTGATGTGCAATTCACTCTGATGAAGTATTTCAGTTAATATTTAATTATATAAGAAACTATAATAATAACACAAAAATATTTTCCATTTTCACTTTTTGGTATATACCTAGCAATATTCAAAGGCAGATTTATAAGCTAATCAGCCAATAGGAATGATGAGAGGAATATTTCTGACTTCAAAATTTGGGATAATATATATTTCAAAAACCTCTCACTTCCTGTATCAAACAGTGCCATCCGGGTTCATTTATATTTGGCTAGTTTCTCTCTTTTGTCCATTATGTTTATGAATTCAAAAATATTTCCTGATTGCATCCTGAATGCCAGATTCTTATCTTAAAGTTAGAGATACTAGAGAGCCAAAGAAAAAATCGCTCTATGTTTGAGTTTAAATTCTAGTAAATGTACTCTATTACCTAAACTTGACACTTCTTTCTATGTACTGTCTTTGTTAAATGTATCTCATTACCTTTTCTATCGTCTCTCTCTTTCACGCTTGGGTTACTGAAATGCCTACACAAGCAGTGTTCTTCTTTCACTATTTCTCTTTTTTATTTTCTTTTAACCAGTCTACACTCTTCTACAAGAGTTGTATGTTCTAAAAGGAAATTTTAGTTATGTCAGAACCCTGCTCAAAAACTTTTAATTGGTCCCCAATTGTCTGGAAATTCCCCAACATTGCTTTAAGGCTCCTCATTTTTTAAAAATGATTTTTCAGAATGCTCTGCAAATTAAACTACTATATTATCATTAATACTAATGTTAAAAAGGACTCCTTCCTATTCTTAGGCTACCCCTGGGGTTTATGGCTTTCCTTCTTGGCCTTATATTGTACCTCAGAATTCCCACATTTTTCTGTTAGAACTTTGAATGTTTTGAAGCATTTGAGGATGTCACTTCTTCTGTGATAACTTTTCGCATCCCCAGTGTAGTGTTTCTTCCACCGTATGTCCTTTCACAAGCTTCCTTTGTCTTTCTGTAAGAATTCTCTCCATCATGTTTTTAATATCTACTTTTCTATGTATTTTTAGACTTTAGCATTCATAGGATGAGTAAAAATGGAGGCAGAGGAGATTACCTCTTAATTCTGACTTCATCACATGGGTGATCTTGAAAAATTTAACTTCTTTCACTCATTTTATTACTGCAAAATAAAAATCAATCTCTTTGGTGAGATCATGCATATAGAAATGTACAAGGCATTTTTATCCACATGTACAATAGAATACAGCTTGAGAAAATGTCTGTATACACCAGAATAGATGCAATACTAGGAGTTTTCATGGTTTAATAATAGTGCTTGGTGCATATAAAGGTATGCAGTAATCTTGTAAAATGTATTGCTTTATATTAATGCATATGTCCAATATATATTATGACTACCAAATGCTGGGTATTAAAAAAACTGAAGATTTCAAACACAAATCTACATAAAATTTAGAATCTAGATTTTTGTAAACAAAGAGATTTGTTTTGATTATTTTTTTCTTTATTTCTTCCTCAGGTTTTCCCTTCCTGGGAAGGGATGCATTATATTAATCTAGGAAAAATGTTGCATTGTTTATTGACTAAACCTATGCAATATATTTTATTACTGATGTACTATAATCATTTTCCTCATTGCTGACTTTCCAAAAATTAGCTGCAATGAAAGCCATAAGGCTTTATTGCTTGGGGTAAATTTCCTATTAAAAGAATCTTATTTTTCAGGGACTAACAATCCTCCAATTTAGAGGTGGAAATTAACTTTATGACACCTTTTTTATCTCGTAAAGAGAAATTATCCAAATCCAAAAGAAATAAGGCTTTGAGTATAGTCAAATCTTAATATAAAAACAACTTACTGCAATGTTACTTTATGTTACACTATTAATTTTCACTGTCAACGAGTGCATTAAATGTGCACTATTTTCAGTGAGAGATGAGAGAATTATCATTTTTTGGCAAAAGAAAGCAAAGTATTCTTATGATAGCTACAATAATTTTGCATATGAACTTATAAACATACACAATTTTGAATATAAACTACCAAAAAAGATAATTTAGCACAGTTTCTGGATACTCATAATTCTGAAAAAAGAAAAAATGAGTTTCAGAGTTCAGTCAAAATTAACAAAATTTCAATGTTTTATATTTGTAATTCACCTCTCTCTAGCATACCAAACACATATAGAAGATAATTTTAAAATTCTGCTAATAATTTTTGAACTTTTCACCATCTATTATTAAATAAGTTTTCCAAGTTTATTTGAATTTTAACCATTGTGACCATTGATGTAGATTTAGGCTAAATCTGTCCAAATTTACAGAAATAAAATTGGAGTTTTTTCTGAAGTTTGGAGACAATTGGCAATTTTCAAATAGCTTAATGTTCATTGAACAGTATAAACAAACATTTTGACCAAAATTATTTTTGTTAAGTTTTGTTTAAAAATATTTATTCCCTATATTCTCATAAATCCAGGCAGAGACAGCTGAAATTTCAAAGAAAACATCTACAGTTTTAATAGTTAAATGTTAGTAAATCACTTTTATTAAGTCTGATCGGTCAGTTGGTGAAGTCTTATTTGGTTGCAAACTATTTCTGTAACTGAAATCAGCTAGTCATTTGCAGTCACTTGGTGTATGAAGGAGAAGGGGACGGAGAGAGAGAGCAGAATGCACACTTTTTCTCCGGAGTCTCGCAGAAACTAATTTCTTTCGCTTAGATAATCACTTGGTTCCCAGACAGTAGTTAACTTAGCATGAGGTCCAGGTCACAATTACTATGATCATTTCTGTTTTCAATAATTACATTTGGAGTACCCAACATAGCGCATTCCTAATCAATTCAATTCTTTATGAGAAAAGTAAAGAAAATGAAAATGTGCTGAAGAACTGTGATTCCTAAGCCAAATAATGAATTCAAATAAATAAAGAGTTTCCTTTCATTGTTTTGGCAGTAACACTAATCAAGCTACTCACATTTTTAGCAAAGATGAATTGTAAGAGAAAATGGGAAGAAAATTTAGAAATGTCTATGCAGTAAGGTTTCAACTATATAAATCAATATCTGATTAACAGGCTCATTAAAATAAACCTAATTCAGAGTGATCAATGTTCAAATCAATATTTGTTTGATATTTTAAAAGTATTTTGGTTAAATTCCAAGATTAAAGGGATAAGAAGTAAATTTATATCCTGCTATGTTGACATCATCTCTTTTTCTGTGTATGTCTCTATCCAGATAGCTTGTGCATTGAGAGTAATTAATGACTGATTCTATTTTATTGTTTTTTAAAAGATTTTATTCATTTTTAGAGAAAGGGGAAGGGAGGGAGAAAGAGAGAAAAGCATCAATGTGTGAGAGAAACATCCACCCCTTGTCTCTGACACACGCCCCCAGCTGGGGACCTGGCCGGCAGCCCAGGTGTGCGTCCTGACCAGAAATGGAACCTGTGCCTTTCAGTTTGTGGGATGATGCCCAACCCACTGAGCCACATCAGTCAGGGCTATTCTATTGTTTTCCAATGTGCATTGCCTGTACAGTGTCTCCTTGATACTCTATAAATACTAATCAAAAAAGACAAGACCCATTCAGTCATTTGCTTGTTTAAAAAAGTATATAAAATCTGGCCACTACTTGAAAAGGTCAACTACAACTGGCCGATTTCTAACAAGGATTACTGTCCATTATCAAGAAGTGACAAATAAAAAGTTCTTGTGACTTTACCCCACAACTAGCTCACTTCCCAGCTGAATATGAAGACCTGCATACTTTTAACAATAAGAGGAATAAAATATACCTTAAATTGCATTATCATGCTGCTTTGTAAAATGTATTGATTTTTATCAATGCTTATTTCCAGCAAACATCATGGCTTCAAAATACTGGGTATTAAAAATAAATAAAACCTGACATTTTCAAGTGCAAATGGACATAAAATTTGCAATCTAAGTGACTGTCACTTAAATTGTCAAGGATCTTCACACACACAACTTAGTTTGTGATTTTAACAAATGCAGCTATTCCTTGTTGTCAGCAAAATCTGCCTGCAGCTGTCATTTCATAGGCATAAATATTCTGCTTCGTATCAAGCTGAAAACGTCCATATAAAATTCTGACTCACATGATAGAAACAATATAATTTCATAGTATTATTAAATAATCAGAAATTCCTTCACCATCCGTCTGTTGTTAATACAGGTGGCCTCATGGATGACTTTGCTAAGCTGTTACACAGTAAGGATGTCCAAATGAAGTTAATGTTCCCTCACTATAAATGTCCAAAGCCCTGGCCATTTCTTAAGGACTGATAAGGCAAAGCCTGTTTGAATAAATGCTTTATAATGTAGCCTTTATTTAAAAATTAAATTAATATGTTTCAAAAAGTCATTCTAAGACATACTGTATTTTTTAGATTGAGATGTTATTAGTCTGAACAGAAGAAAAATCACACAAAGTGTTCATACTGTGTTTTTAAAAATTGTCCGAATTGCTTGATTGGAATCTATATATAGTTGCATAATAATATGTTTTTGCTCTGCCTTTTGACAATGACAATGTATGTTTAAGGGTATACTTTATAAACATATTATTTACTTTACCTGGTCACCAATGATATTTTCAAAAAACCTTAGCATTTCAAATACTAAATAAAATTACTAGCAAATTTTAATTTGACATGCATATATTCTTATATATTTCTGCAATTAATAAATTAGATTAAATGCACATTTGTGAATTGGTTAAAAAATAAAAATGAATTTACAAAAGGGTTATTTTAAAACATTAAAACACAGCATTTTGAAATTTTAAAGCACAGCAGAAAGAAGGAAATCCTACCCTTCGTAACAGCATGGATGGAACTGGAGGCATTATGCTAAGTGAAATAAGCCAGACAGTGAAAGACAAATACCATATGATCTCACCTATAAGTGGAACCTAATCAACAAAACAAACAAACAAGCAAAATATAACCAGAGACATTGAAATGAAGAACAAACTGACAGTAGCCAGGGGGGCGAGGGAGGGAGTTATCAGGGTAAAGAAGGGGAAGGGTCATCAAAGAACATGTATAAAGGACTTATAGTCAAAGCCAAACAGGGGAAGGATTGAGGGTGGGAGCTGGAGGGGGTGGGTGTGGTGGCAGGAAAATGGAGACACAACTGTACACGAGCAACAATTTAAAAAAGTTTAAAAAAAATTGTCATCCATAATCCATTTTGAAGTTGCTTTTTTGAATATAAATGAAACTATAAAAATATACTTTCATAACTGTCAACAAAGATAATTAGTTAACAATGCCATTTGTGTATTTTATTATACTGTGTGACTATTACAAAGAACCAAATATTACAATGCTTAAAATAATTCAAAAATCTGTGTTACCAGGAAATGTAATTACAGGTTATTAACTTCTGCCTTCTCCAAATATAAAGGCACAAGGGATTTCTCCAGTTCAGAAAAAGTAACTGTGCCTTTCACAGGCTGCAGAAGGAATTCAAGGTCGGCGGGTGGACATGGAGGAGTGGAGGTAAATGTCCCGTAGATGAATATTCAGCTCAGGAATGAGAGTTAGAGCAGCAGCTCCAGGTAGTGGAGAGGAAAGTGGGACTTCTGAAGACAACATATTTTAGGCCAATTGATATATCCGCAGTTTCTTTCCTTTTCCTGCTGTTTCTCCTGCCACCGTTCTTTACTTCTAATTATGCTTTCTTTCCACCAAAGCCACCAGATAATAGAGTTATAGCTACACAGTGTCTTCTTACCTAAAACAAATCCATTGTCAGTCTGTCTGTCTGTCTATCTATCTATCTATCTATCTATCTATCTATCTATCTATCTATCATCTAGCTATTTATTTCCCTCTGTCCCTCCCTCCATACCTACTTTTCGTAGTGTAAGAAAAACAGAGATAGAGTTAAATGATTACCTTTTCTTCTTCAATTACCAGTCTTTTTTGTAATAGATGGAGTAGTAAAAAAACAACAACACACATATTCACATACCCACTAAGTTCTAAATACATGGACTAAAATCAAACAAAAAATAAATAGATGAATAAAACCACTTACATGTCACAAGAAAGTTTCATAGAAATATCACCACAGAAACTAGGCCCTGAGCTTTGCACTCATACGTGGGACCCTTTCCAGGAAGCATGAATGAAGAAGGGGGGTGGGCACTACTGGAAAGTTCCAGACAGAGGCCTAGGGCTAGTGAAAACAAGGGGAGAAAGAGTTCCCTTCTCCAATTCTGTCTCTTTACTCTTTTTGTTCCTGTTAATTCCATTTTACCACCAATGGCTCCATCTTGTACCAGCACAAGGACTCTGTGAGTATGTAGGTGAAAAAAAAGAGAATCATAGGCTGCATTCTTGAGAAAGAAGAGTGAGGGGAACAGGAAATCTAAGTGCTGAAGTAGAAAAAACACTGAATTGTGGTGAGTTTTCTTAGGTGGATAATTCGAAGTAAAATTTTTGAGTGACTCAGATTATTGGAGTTGTCAGGGTATATAGCTCATAGTTTAGTGTTGTTTTAAAAATCAATTATGCAAATCAATCGATATTTTTAATTCAAACCTAACTAAGTAAAAGGAGGTTAGGGAAGCACAGAAAAAGACCCAGAGAAAAATAACACCAATAAATATTTTCATAAGATATAATGCAAATTTCACTTACACATGATGTCCATTATATTATTTCTGTAAGTATTACTTTAGGATTCAAGAGTACTCAAAGCAATAGAATTAAATAAAAAATAAAATTTCCCAATTTTTAAACTTAGTTTTACACAAAGACAAGCACATGAATAAAACAAAGTTAAAAAAATTAAATTCACAGTCCCCCAAAATGATTTTTCCATTTTCCATAAGGACTTTCAGATCATCATTTAAGTCTTGTAATAAAAATAAAGTCTACATTAAGCAAAATATCAAGAGAAAGGAAAACTAAAATAGTACATAGCAAATAGGGCACTGGAATGCAAAAACAGAAAAAAAAAGAGACCTATAATTTATACACTGAATCATCATTCATGTAAAGTATAAAGTAATACACATAATGATCTACGATTATATAGTAAGAAAGAATTATTTGAGATATTTAATAATATAAGCATTTTTCTTTTCAGTAAGTAGTAGAGAAAGTGAGAAATATGCATATAACCACTCCAAGAAAGACTGTCAAAAATAATCCAGCTGTGACACACTAGAAATGTATCAAACTAGGCAAAACAAAAAGAATAGGGAGACTAATTCACAGTGGGAGGTAAATTTGTCATGATTTTGATTTTTTTTGGTCTTTATCTCAATTATATGACTCCTAGTTACACATTATTTGTGAAAAGGATAAAAAAAGATAAAAAAAAAATCTCTACTTAAGGGCAGACATGCATTGACTATATCTACTCGCTGAAAAATCTTAGGAATTTTCTCTGGACCAAAACTATTGTTTGAAATAATGGTATGCTTGATGACAAAATCTGAAGATAAGTAGATTTTATGAACGTCTTGTTTATCATCCCTTACATCACACAACGAACATACGTGCAGTTAACATGTTGCACTGCAACATGTGTGAGCACCGCTCAGTCTTGGCAACATGACCGACAGAGATTTTATCTCCTGAACCCCAGCATTATTTTCTGTGGGTGACTCATGGGATAAAAGGATTGCTGAAGGATTGTGCTGCCCCCTCATTCAAATGTTCAGCATGCTCTTGTGTGTGTGGCTTATAATGAAAATGTCCACAACGTCTTACAAAATATAAAAGAAAAAGGAACCAGAAATTGAATGGATCAAGCAACTCTTCTTGTAAAACTTGTGTAAGAGAAATACACATACACATATCATAACCTAAAAAAATGCTGAAAATAAACATCATTTTCTTCTTCAGTTCTGTTATATTTGCAGACACAGAAGATAAGTTTATTGCACCAGTTTAAAAATGCTGACCATACAAATTCCTCTAGTTTTTATGCATTGGAATGTTTTAACATATTTTAACAATACTGATGGTCTTTAGATATGGAAAATATAAGGATCACCTCATCATTTTTATATTACTCAGATATTATCTTATATGAAATATATTGAATGTAGAGTTTGAGTTTTCTTTTTAAAAACCCAATTTTAAAACCCAAAGCATCTTTGTGTGTTAGATTACACTTAAAGAGGAATTGTCTTGTTTATTTAAGGAAGACTTAAATTTGTCCATTTTATTTAAGAAAGACTTACAGAATGATATTACTATTGAAGAATTACTGGTATACTTTTACTTAATGATTTAAATTAAAATGAAAAGGGAAATAAAAAATATTTATTTGAACATCATTTTCACAAAACTGCATTATATTTGCGGTGGTAGAAATAAAAGATTCCATTTTACTAGTAAATAAATTATAACTGAATAGTATAGAGTCAAAATATATTTCACCCAAGTCTTTAATTTATTAAATAAATATACATTATTGCTATGTAAGACAATTAACAGAAAAGGTATGTATATTTTCTTTGAAAATTCTTTCAATTCTGGATTAACATCAGAACAAATTTTGTTGCATGTGTGGAAAAACTAACTATTGTTAAGTGCAGCCCATTTTTTCCATTTAAAATGCCACATATAAATGTGGCAAATGCAGTTTAAATCAAAGTACCTTTTAAAAAAATTATTGACACAATAGAAATAATTCAAGTTGGTGATTAAAATACCTTTTTTGATTAAGTCTCATCCATATGCCCAATTTTTCCCCCAGGATGGCAAATATCAATCACAAAAAGACAAATGATCTATTTTCTTAGGTGGCTACATTTTCAACATGATTGGCAAACTGGGCCCACCAATAAAATAAGTCAGCTGACTTTCATAGTTTCTGTCCTTGGGGCTGAGTTTGGTTTCCTGTCCCACTTCTCCTGCTGTCACTGCTGTCACAGAAGCTGGGTACATACAATAACTCTGAAAACCATTTTGATCTCCAAGGCATCTTCGTTCTAATACCACTGTCGAGAAGCACAATGTCATGAACTAATGAACACTTCAGAAAGAATGAATTGGCAGCAACACTATTGTAACTTTCTTAGTTGAACTGATGATTAAAAAGAAAGACAAAATAGATAAGTCTGTAAGGGAGGCATGACTGATCTCCTTCACAGTTTTTCTAGGTTAAGACAAACCAGATTCAGCCAATTCCTAATGTAAGCAACTAGAAAAATATAAATATAAACACTTTTCAAAACTCAAAGTAATGTAAATCAACCATGTGGAGAATAATAGCAATGCAGAGCATTTCACTGAATTAAAGTTGTCAACATGTAAAAAAATATGAACGACCACTTTAAAATATTTGTGCCTTCCATTTACAGACAGATGCTGTATCCTTACACTTGTATATACGTATTCATAGTACCTACACATCTTGTGCAACAAGAGTTCCAGATGGTAAGATCTACGTAGGGCTTGAACTACAGAATGACCCTAAGGTGAAAACCTAACAGCAGCAATTACAGCCTGATCTTGAAGAAAATCAGCACCAATGGAATTGTTGCCCTGACAGATAACACACTGATTGTTCGATCTCTCAGTGAGTAAGGCATCATCTGCATGGAGAATCTGACTCCTGAGATATCTACTGTTGGAAAACACTTCAAAGAGGCAAACAAGTTCCTGTGGCCCTTCAAATTGTCTTCCCCACGAGGTGGAATGAGGAAAAAGATCACCTATTTTGTAGAAGGCGGAGATGCTAGTAACAGCGAAGACCAGATCAACAGGCTTATTAGCTACCTTATTAGGATGAACTAATGTAGCTACCGTGGTCATTTTAGTAATGTGGTCAAATAATAAACAGTGACTGTTTAAAATTAAAAAATAAATAAAAGGCATATTAAAAAAGAATGAGCTTAAAGTTATTTATCCCAAATCATAATGTAATTATCTTATTTATGTATTTATTTATCACCTGAGTCCAATAATTCTTATATCTCAAATATAAATCCACTAGCAATGTTGCAAGAGTTTAAGATGTAGTGAGATTAAGAATTAGTATAAAATTATCTGCCCTGGCTGGCGTAGCTCAGTAGATTGAGCACGAGCTGCGAACCAAAGCATCGCAGGTTCGATTCCCAGTCAGGGCACATGGTTGGGTTGCAGGCCACGGCCTCCAGCAATCACACATTGATGTTTTTCTCTCTCTCTCTCTTTCTCCCTCCCTTCCCTCTCTAAAAAATAAATAAATAAAATATTTCAAAATAAGAATTAGTATAAAATTATCCAATGTTCTAATGTGATTACCATATTTACATATTTATTTATTTACTACCTGATACTAAATTCAGAACTCCTTAAAAGTAACTGAAGGTTTATTACTTTAAAAATTGCCTTAGTTTGAGCATAACCACATCCTTATTTTGTTTTATTATATACCCTTTCCATTCACATGACAAATTCCTTGTTTCACAGAAACATTTTCAAATGAAGAGAAATCTAACATACAAAATACAATAAATTGGGGGCAAAACTAAACCAAAGATTACTTTTCCTACTGCAGTATTTACAAATTTGTCATAGTTGTGATGCATGGTATGAATAAGTAACTGTCTAGTATCTTTTTTTTGTTGTTATTTTCAAATGGTATTTAAAGTCATCATGTATGTGAGATACTGGCATTAGTTAAAATAGGTGTATACAGCCCTGGCAGGCATAGCTCAGTGGATTGAGCACGGGCTGCGAACCAAAGCATTGCAGGTTCCATTCCCAGTCAGGGCACATGCCTGGGTTGAAGGCCATGGCCCCCAGTAACCGCACATTGATGTTTCTCTCTCTCTTTCTCCCTCCCTTCCCTCTCTAAAAATAAATTAATTAAATCTTTAAAAAAATCACTTCCTTTAAAAAAAAGTGTATACAAACAGTATGTGAGATTATATATTACTAATTAAGTCACCATGCAACCCACCTAGAAACTATATTGAAGTTAAAATTTGCTTCATAAACATTTTTCTAATTCTTTTTAAATAAAAAATTACTTATTTTATTAAAACTATACTTGTCTTCATTCTCTGACATTGTAGGTAATGTTGCCTATATTCATACCACATATAATAGACTAAACTTTAATGTAATTTATTTATAAATATTTACAAATAGAAATTCGACCATATAAATTTAAATGAAATATCTACACATTGTTTAACTTTAATACAAATGTTCAATTCTGCCATAGTTATGTGGCTGTAACTTTCAAATGACTTTGCAAAAATGCACACATTTTATATACACACACACACACATATATATAGTTTTATCAATATGATGGACTTACATTTTCTCAATTAGTTGTCTAAATGTATTGTCATCTTTTTCCATTTCAACAATAAAAATTTAAACTATTAAGGCAGTAATTAAATCACAAGGTAAACAGAAATCTGCATGTCAGCATTGCTTACAGAATTACAGTTTAAATATTTAAAGACATTCAAATTATTCAAAAATTATTCATTATTTCTCTTAAAAGTATGCACTATGTTCTAGCATATGATAAAATGTCTCTAACATTCACCATGTATAACCAGTTTTACATGTTCAACTGATGAAATCATTTAAAAACAACTGAACTGAATTTTTAGCTTAATGTCATTTGAATGTGTCCATAAATAGCTACATACATAGCTAAATTTATTTATGAGTTAATGTATGATTTTTATTTTAAATAAAAATAGTGATTTTTATTTTTACATAAATAGCAGTTCAAATAAAGTGATTTTAAAGTGATTTTATATTAATAACAGAAATCTGATTTAGTACTAAGAAATGAGAGAAAATAGTGGGAGGAAAATATTTTTTTCAACTACAAAATGTATTTTTATTTTATTTATTCTTAACATTTTCTAAGGTTTTTTTTTTATTTTATTCCTCATTATAACACATAACAGTAGTACTCATAAAATGAAATCAGTATCATATTTTTCATCAAATCTCTATTAAAATATTTTGATAATATTGATAAATCTTAAAAGTTATTTACTATATTTGGTGGCTATGAAAATGTATTGTTTTACAAAGCACGATATCAACATTTCTTAATATTTTAATATTACATGTCTAATACTAATTGGCCCTTATTTTGGAAGTAAAATTAAGAGTTTGTATAAGATAAAATGGCTGAGTGTTTAAAATTCAAAAAGTTATGCAGTTACACCCCAATCTTCTTCAGTGGGCTAAAATAGTGACTAAACAGAATTTTGAAATATATGAATATCATATACAATGTTGAGGAATTAAAACATGTGGCTACCATGTCCAACGGCTTTACATTCTCAACTTGTAAACTCTCCGAAGTGACAATAAGTAATAACAACTCCGTCCTCTGGGTTTTCATCAAATTTAAAATGAAGTAAGTTTGTATGGAGAGAATGAATTTATATTTTCATATCAAAGCAGCTTAGTGACATCTAAAATTGTTCTGTTTTGAGTTCATAAGAGATAAAAATGCCTAAATGATAATTAATGAACATAAATGCTTAGAAAAATGTCAATATGCTTTCAAAAAATATCCTATAGTCATGGCACCTCATGACTAAATGCAATGATATTTTGAAATATTAAAACTCTCCCACTGAAATATACATGACTCAGCCACAGAGAAAAATGTGTCCTGGTATAGAAAACTGCCCTGAGGAATGAATTATTCCTTCTGGATTACTTTTTCCCTGGAGGTAACATTCTCATTAAAAGGGTGAACTGATTTTCTCAAACCCAGGGGAAAGCACACAGTGCCCAGAAAGGTTTTCTAAATAGATAAACACCTCACCAGGCTTAAAACACCAGGAGCACATCTGTGAAATGTCTGAAAATTTCACCAGTATCTTGAGTAAGACAGGCTCTGAACAGTAATGTTGAAGCAAAACAGCAATCTTTACTTTCCTTAATTATTTTAAAGACTTCAGAAATTGTACCAACAAAACAAAATTAATTATTAAAATTTAGAATGGAGATGAGTTTTATGTCTAAGTGCTGGAGTTTTTATCTTTTTACATTTTTTTCTGAAAAAAAATATATATAAGTGAACTAAAATTTAAAACAAGAGCTATTTAGCCTTGGCTGGTGTGACTCAGTGGATTGAACACGGGCCTGCAAAACAAAGGGTAGCCAGTTCGATTCCCAGTCAGGGCACATGCTTGGGTTGCAGGCCAGGTCCCCAGTAGGGTGCACATGAGAGGCAACCACACATTAATGTTTCTCTCCCTCTCTGTCTCCCTCCTTTCTCCGCTGTCTAAAATTAAATAAATAAAATCTTTTAAAAAAACCTAAAAGTATTTACAAATATTTCCTGTGTTTATTAGAAATATATTTTAAATTCACTAGTAGCATCCTGATGGTTTTCAAATATGAATTTGCATGCCAAGGTACTAAACAGTCACCTAATATTCTTACTGATCTTCTCAACTTCTTTAAAGTTTATGTCAAGGTAAATGATGTGATAGACAAGGAAATTTATAATTTACATTGAATTCACCATAGTCAGTAGACATTTATAAATGGATAGCTGATAATTTATTAGAGTAGTGTCCACTGAGTTGGAGAAATGGTTCTACAATCTGATGATAACAGTCACTACCCTAAATATCTCTTTTGCCTTTTATACCTTTGTTTAGATGAAATTTGCCAGGTTCTTTAGAGAGAAAAATTACAATGAAAATAATTCTGAATTAATTCTCTCTGCACTGAACAGAAACATATGTATATAGAACAACATAAATGTTGTAAGATGATACCAATAAGACCTTTCTATTAGGTATGAATGTCAGCCTGCTAGAACTCCAGTGCCTTCAAGACATTAGTTCAGTGTACTTGAGTTTGTTTTATTCTTAATAGGGAAGGTAATGATTTAATTATTAGGTTTACAGTGGATTTGTCATTGCTACCATTTAAAATTCTGAACATTAGAGCTCTCTGTTTGTAACAATCGAAGAAGATTCATTTAAGCATTAGATGGGGGGATTCAGATTGTCACTGAGAGTAGAAAATAGCCGTTGTAATAATATCTGAATATATGATGACAGAAATAATTTCATTATTGAATTAACAACCAAATTTATACCACCAGATAAAAGAAATTAGAAACTACCTACATTATTAACAATATGTAGAAGAGTAATTGCTAAATTTAGAATATTAAAATGATAAATGCTACATCACATATGCAATCTACCTTTTGTAATTAACTCTGAAATTAAATTAGTCAAACATTCCTTAATATTATATAGTAGATTACTGATACATCTTTGTAGAATCTCATTATTATATCTTAGCTAATACAAAACAAGTATGCCCAAGACTGTTTGAATTAAAACCAGAATAATGGAAATTGCCTCCTACATAATTTCCAAGTGTGTTACAAGTTAACAAAAATTACCATTAATTTAGAAATAGCACTCAATTTTTTGAGAAATAAACTTTGGTCAGATAGTTTTGAAATATATTGAAAGCTCAATGTAATCATTTCAAAGGGTAAGAAATGACATCAACATAGCTACACTAAGTTCTTTCCTTTTTAAAGAAGTGCTTTTAAATTTGCTGTGAAGTATCTGTAAATGACCAATTAATTTTGTAAACAACTTACTGGAGAAATTGAAAAATACATTTTAAACTATGATATTCTTTTACAAGTATATAACTTAAATAGCAGTGATTAGTCACCATATTGTTAATTTTAGAATTATAAATGACATATGCCCAGTGCAGAAAATGAAAACCAAAATTATTTAAGCTCTTCCCTTGATTATGCACTATATTAATTTTTAAAATTAAAAATAAGGCAGACAGAAAGAAAACTGCCAAAGAACACATCATCTGTAATGAAGAAAGGAACATAATTTGGAAGTTTAGAACCATCCTTTGTCTTGTTGCAACTGGCTACCATTTGTAATAAAAATAGAGCCAATAATATGCAACTATTGTTTTATTATTTCATGCCCATTTTATCACTGAACCAAATCACCAATAAAACTAAAAACCCAACTGACAGTATATTTATATAGCAAAGCTCATTCACATCTTGTTAGAAAAATAGTAGAGATGAATTACAAAATTGTTTTACAATACGTCAGTATTTAGTCTCCAAAAATTTAAAAAAGTCTCTTTAAAAGAAAACAAAGAGATTTGGACAATTCGGGAATCTCTGACTTCCTCTAGATATACATCAATTTATGGTTTATCTCTAGTAGAGTTGGGAATACTGAAGAACATCTTTCATCAAATTATAATTTTGTTTTTTCTTATACATTAAAAAAATGTCTTCACAATTCTGTTTCCTCCTTTTAAAAAAATTGGTCTTAAATTCACTGGATCAGATTTTCCAAGTTACATCTTCTAGCCTGGAAGGAATCCTCGTGATATTTGATGTTTGACACAGTTTCATTGAATTGACCTTTCACACTGTTTTCAAGTATATCCTCAGTCAGACATTTGGGGAAAAGCTTCTGTTGTTATCTGTGATTGTAATTTTCCCTCTGTAATAGCATACTTTGTAAGTTACTATTGCAGACCCCTTAGGTTGTCCAGGCCTGTGGGAGGCAGACCAGTTCATACAGTCTGCTCTGGGGGACTTCAAGTCACTGTAAACCTTAACTCTTATGTTTGCATTTCAAAAAGAATACTCATTTTAAGGCAGTTTCCTTTGGTTGTAAAATCACCCATTCTTGTTTTTTTCCCCTATATTCACTTTGATTTATTTACAGTGTAAACCTTCATAGAATCTGCTACTTCAAACACTGTACATAAAGCGTTAAGAAACTGTGAGTTCCTAGAGAACGGTGCCAGAAAATCTATGATTATGATCCATATATTTTAATATTGGAAGGACAAATTTTATTTAAACATGGTTGAAAATGCAAATACCCTCATGGTTCAGCAGATAATATATTATATGAAGCTGCTAAGTTAAGACAATATGGAGGGTGCTTATTTAGGTCTTCACATTGAAATTTATGTTTTTAAAGAAAATAAAATTGTTCTGATCAAATAAAACAGGTTTTTCAGAACTTATCTGTGGATCGCCACTTGATGAGTATTGCTTTCGTGTTCGTAAGCACACAGTAGAGGCATTTTGTAAACTCTGTGAGCTACCCAATCAAAATGTCTAATTTTAGGTACATTAACATTCAAATAAATTTTCACCTTTACATTTAGATGCTTGTATTAAAGATGATTATTGAGTGACAAGTCCATAATGACAATTTCATATCCACATCATCACACTCACATTAAGTCATGCTTACAAAAATAGTTGGATTGTTGCACTAGGAATGATGTGGGATAATCATATTTTTAATTTAATACTATAAAGAGAAATATACCAACTCCTTCTTTTCAATTTTTTGGGGGAGGAAAATCGCTGGAGTTGCAAGAATCAAACATAATAGAGACCATTTTCAAAGTTTAAAATTAGGCACAGAGCTTTTAAATGAAAGTGCAAGCCAAAGCTATAATAATACAACAAAGTGACCTAAGCAAATCCTGTGCAAAAAAAAAAATGAAGACAGAGTTCATTGTTAACTTAAATTACAAAAGATTTTCAAGCCATATGAAATTAGAAATTTCATAAATGTATAGTTTTATACAAAGACCTTTCACAAATGTTTTTCAGTATATATAACTTTGTTAACTTTTGAAAAATATTTTAAGAATCTGAGTAATCAATATCTGCCTTTCACCTTTCTTCATATTAATATTTCTAATGAGATATCTAATTTCCATCTAAGACATGGGGTATTTAATCATACATGCCCAGGAACAAAAGTGTCATTGTACTGATTGAATGAGTTTAAAGAACAATATGGTGAATGATTTTTAATGTTCTCTGACATGTAAGAGCAAATCTCAGGATCTGAATGTTCACATTAGTAAGCACCTTTTTAAATATACTACTCACTAGCTTAAAAATGTGCGGATAATCATACAGTTGAGGGAACTGCTTCAATGAAATAAAACATAATTTACAATTTAAAAAGTGCTACTTCTTAACTGTTTATTTTAATATTTGCTACCTCATTGCTCAACAAAAAAGAAAAACATGAAGAAAAATATTTTGTGTATTTGTGTATTTTAAAGAGACTTTAGCAAGGACAGAGTTAAGTAATATAAAGAAAAACATGGACAGTGAACTTCACACACCTGGGAGTGGAGATAAACTAGATGTTAAAACTTAGGATTTAAATATATTTACTAGCTGTATGCTTCCCATATCTATTAGGACTTTTGCAATTGGAACGCTGTTTTGACTTTGGTCTTATATGCAGCAACAACATATATTATTGTAATGTTAAAAAGCATGATTTTGTACAGATAAGTTATGCAGATATATCATTACAAGTAAAATAAATTTATTAATCAAGTAGTTATTTCCATATGTAAATTTTATATTTAATATGTAAGTGTTTAGTCTACATGGGCCTGACGAACCTCTAATAAACAAAGCATGCTGGTCACAGTCTCTTTGTAGCATCAGACAAATAACTCAGCTACTAAGGGAACATGGGGTTACTGTGCCCCATCTGCTTTTATTTAAACAGACATGTACCTAATTACAAATTGCAATTATAAACAAATTTGGGGTTTAATATCCAATATTGTTTTGTTTTTAATGAACCATACAAGATTATTTTTTTAAATGTGTTATTTGGAAACAGTAAAAATTATTACTGGTGGTAGAAAAAAAGTTTAAGAAAATCAAATATATGCATTTTCCAGAATACTGAAAAGTAACCGAATTTTGCTACTTGCATATGTATGATTCAATAATAAAGTAATACAATTAAATTTGAATTTGGTGTATTTCATGATATTTTTACACACACTTTTTTTTATTTTTGAAATATTTCTTAAAATGCAATGATCTGCAAAGAAGTTCGTCAGAAGTTGACTAAAATATTAATGAGCCTTTCATTCAATAAAGCCACAATTCCATTTCTGCATTTTAAATTTTAAAAAATCCTTGAAAACATTGTTTTTTAATTTCCCATTTTAGAAACATATGCAATTTTGTCTATTTCATAGTGGAAATATACAATATTTCTTTATATTTACTAATAAGAATACCTAATTAAGAAAAAGCTCTTTGGAAGATTTCCATTCAATATATCACTAGCAATATTACTTTTCTTCTGTAGAATCAATTCCCTAATATCTAATAAAAATGTACCTGATATACTTAAACTATGCAATATATCATTACATTTTTATTTTAACTCTATATAGGAAATGAGAAAGTCAAATAATTTCATTATTGTATTACATCAATTTTCTATGAAGTATTTAAATTTTGATCTTCAAAAAAATAACAAGAAAAAATTTAAATCACTCTTAAGCTTATTTACAGATAAATATTGTTATTTTAAAAATTGGGTACAAAATGTATTCATTTTATAATACCGGCACAATTAGCATGAAAAATATTTGACTTGTGTCTCATAAGACAAAGAGTCTGCTATAAACCGAGGGAGGAAATGGTATATTGTTGTCACAATCAAACATCATACTGCATAAAATTCCTTCCTTTACCCCAATCTAACAGGCCTAAACCATAGAACATAACATTATAATTTAAAATAATTGTAAAAATGAAATATAGAGAAATTAGTTGAACATTAAGCATTCAAGGCTCTCTTTGATAATACACATCTTTTGTATGCCACACACATGCAACATACAATGAGGGAAATATACATGAATATTTATAGAAAGGCATTTAATTAAATTAAATCAAATTAATGATACAGTGCAGTTCTCAAATGCTATATTAACTGTACAAGTTTCCAAATATAGATGTCAGATAATTATTTTTATGCACATGACTAATGGCCATCAACTAATTTTATCATCGTATATTTGTATTTGGAAAACAGTAGAGAACTTAAAGGGTTTAAGGAACATTATCCATAAGCTAAATAGTAAATTTAATAAGTTTAGTGACTACTATCACAACATTGTATTACCTTTGAAATAATTAATTAAATGTTCCTTTGTTCTCACATTTAAGGTAGCTCTTTTGTTGTTTTTAGTTCCTCTTTCTCAGTGTAAAATTTATCCTTAAAATTAGTCATACCAAATATTTTGCCACCCCTGAAAATATTTTAATTTGGAGCCATCTGAAATGTGCAAATGCATATTTTCAAGTTACTGGAAGCATGCTGGTAGTCTGTTGTATTTTCCTTCATTTGGAGCTGTGTGACTTTGAAAACAATCTATGGAGCTCTTGAAATTAAGCAGCCAGTTTTTACATTTCAAACAAGAACTGAACAATTCTCATTCTTCCCTTGCCATACTGAAAAATAATGAAGAGAAAGGATAAGAAGAGGGAAGGAGGGAGGGATGAGGGAGATATAAGGAAAAAGCGAGTAAAAAAAGAAAATTACACATTTAATTTGATAATCTGCTAATGTCATAACTTAGTAACAAGACCAGAATCAATGCAATAGGGCAAGAAATTGGTATATTAGATTAAGGTCTTCAGTTCTAACCTTTCCACCTTACGTGTAGCTATTCCCATCACATGGGAGTTTGATTTTCCTATTGCTGTTGAGGGAACAGTAGTGGTACTGGCTTGGATATCCAGGACATTCACCAAAATTTTCCACTTCACATATTTAAAGGTGATAATCTTACCTTAAGAAAGAGATGTTTCAAGTATGATATTATGCTAAACTTGATTAATTCATAAATTCAGTCGTTTAGCTGCAAATGGTTTTGACTATTACCATATGAATTACTCACATTTACATAAAACATTTAATTCCTCTGAAATAATTTAAGTATTTACACTATAATCACACAAAGGTAAAAATAAGATTTTATTAAATCTACCTAGAAATTATCTGTAGGAGATTATGCAACATATCAAGTAGAACAAGCACAAAGAATAAGCTGAGTTTGTAACCAAATTTTAATTGGTGCCTGAAATATTACATATTGTTCTTCTCCAAAATTCTATGGAGAGAGTATGCAGGGCCTCTTCATCCAATCATATACCACTGATATACCCAATTTAATTATTGATCCAGGAAACAACCTAAAAAAACCAAAAATCAAATATTCAAGAACACACAATTTATGTTCTACGGTCTATGTTACTGTATCAGCAGGAAACCATGTCTAAGGAGAAAAACAATGCATCTTTAATTCTATCTAAGTCTCTTGATTCTATATGTTAAAAATTTTTCAAGTTTATTAGAGAAATGATGTTTATTTTTATCCTCTTGATACAGTTGGGAAAATACAACTTTAAAGTTAGAAGTTACCTCTTTCCATAACTCATATAATTGTTGTGTCTGAGATTTAAAACAATGTTGCACACCATAGGAAAAGAAGTGTAAATGAATCAGCTAAAGAGAGTGTATGTGACAAATTATGGGCTGTAGCGCTAGTATGAAATATTACTTTGTAAAACTTTGAAATACATCAACAAAATGTGTTTGGAAGCTACATCCTTAATTTCATGTATTTCTCATCTCCTACTTTTTATGAATCAATTAAGGGAAATAAACCTAGTTAATGGAAGATTCCACTTTGCGTTTTATACAACACCACCATATCTACATATAACAGTACTAAGAAAGTGATTTTGACATTTTAAAAGAAAAATAACTTCCATGATGAAGAGAATTAAAACCTCAATCATGAAAGCAAATGCTAGTATTCAATTTTCTTTCCTAGTCCTGGATTTAACATGGAGGAGGTAGATGAAAAGTAAATTATATTTTTAATTTTGCATGGTATCACATGACAGTATTAATCTTTTCCCTTACCCTTTGACAAAAATTGGAAGAAAAATGCTGCACAGGATGGGGATAGTTTACTTCACTTGGCTGATGTAGCATTTACATATATATATATATATTCCTCAGGGAAACTCTTACCACCTGTTCAACCTGAATTCAAGCAGTTATTGTCAATTTACTCATGGGTGAATGCTGCCTCTTTGTGGCAGTTGGCCATGGAAAGTACTTTCTAAACATAAAGTTCATGAACAGCCCTTAATATTATATACATTTCAGTTGATTATCGGAAGACCCACCAATAGCAATGAAACACATGGCTCTTTAAGTTTCAGATTAATCCAAACCTTTCCTACCCTTAAATACTAATCTCAATTCACTGACAAACCTTATTCAGAGGTGAACTGCTTATACCCACCTATATTTTGAACATTTAGGATATAGATCAACTTGAGATAAAGCATCCATCATAATTTTTGAAGATAATTTTACACAAGTAAAAATACAGAACTGTAGAAATTTCTAAGTGAATAAATACTATTGACATGAAAGAAATACATAATGTTGGAAGAAAAATGGATATGCAATATATTACTTACCATGCTCCATGTATTAGATGAAAACTTCAGTAAGGAAAAGAAGTTTACAATTAAAAGTTCATTAGTGAACACATTAAGTGACATATGTACAAAAACAAAATTCTGTAAACCACCATGGCCTAATTACATCTACATATTTTTAAATTTGATAATTAAGGGGATTTTTTTTCTATAAGGAATGTTAGGTATTATGCCCTAAGTTGTTAATAATGGAGATTCAGTCAATCACACACAGCTGATTCTTTTGTACTTTGAGTAATCATTACTTCAATCCCTCATGTTTGACATAGTTATCAAGTGTTTATTCAGAAACTATTTAAAAAATTACATGTGCTGGGATACATATAAGAATGTAACAACAGTAGCCCCATCTTACAGAGATCCTGTTTGTGGTTATCATCATTGCTGGCTGCCCAGAGGGGTCAAGACATTGTATAGGGATTTGTACAGTCCATCATTTGGTCTTCGGAGGTGCTAGTACACGTGGATCTGTACAAATGCAATGGGGTTTGGTTAAACAATCAAAAATCGGCTACAATAGTAGTCAAATCAATACATCATTTTGGTTGACTAAGAAAAATACTTTGAAATCTTCTCTAATAAAACCAGAAACTTGCACCCGATTCTCCCCTGAATGGCCCAATTAATTGCCCTATTCTTTTAAATATATTGGGATACAATCAGTTTTTTTTAAAAAAATTACAGATCCAATTGGGTGGGTTGCATTGGCTTTAAAATTTTGTCCTTTTGTTCTCCATATTTGTAATGGTTTAAAATGCCTTCCTGATATCACTGCAGTTTTGGGAATGCAGGTCCTGATACAGCGCGACGCCTCTGTGAAAATCATAGGCTAAACAGTGAAGGAAAGAGGAATGCTAAATGTGCGTATAAAAATAGGTGCTACAATAAAATATTTGTACATTTCATCAATAAGTTATTTTGACTAATCAATTATGGATCATATAGCTCTGTAATTTTAATGATTTGTCCACATCTATGGCGATCCTTTTGAGATCACGATACTTTTGTTTTTAATTCAAATGTCCAGAATGCATACAAACACATCCTTTTAAGAGAAAGAAAAGAAATGAGAGAGGAGGGAGGTAAGGAAGCAGAGAGAGGAAGGGGGTAGGAGAAAGGGAGGGGAGAAGGAAGAGAAGAACTTGCTATTAAAGTTGGGGTGTGCTAATCTCTCCACAAAAGCCATTTAGACCCACCCATGGCTTAAAGGGGGAGAAAGGGGAGGGGGGAGGAGAGCAAAAGAGAAAAAGCAGAATCTGTACTCTGCCACCTTCCACCGCTCTTAGCACTTCCTACCACAAAAGTGACTGAGACCTTTAACAAATCACCCGCGCAGCAAACTGCCTTCCAAAAAGCCTTTCTCTCTCCCCCCACACGCATGAGAAAGCGATGTGCCCAGTTTACACAAATGTTTCCCCCACGTGTAAAATTAAAAGGAAACTGCACACCCTTTCAGTATCTTCCGCTGAAGCTGAGAATCTCGTGCCAAGGCACTTCACTCTAAACGTTGAAACAGCACAATTAGTCAAACGTGTCCACGTGTGTGTATCGGCTTGCTCGTTTGCTTTCAATGCAAAAGCTCCAAAGGAGTTTCTTTACTTTCAGAACTGGCTAAATGTGGTCTGTTTTTCCAGCACTTCGAGGTAGTCCGGCTCAACGTTTAGTTTTGCTTTTAACTCCAGATATTCGTTCCGGTTGGGTTCTACAAAGACAGCACTGGGGGGGCTGTAAAGCACCGGTTCCCGTAGCCTGCTGTCCCCTGCCCCCGGGTGCAAATACTGATGGGGGCGTCTCAGGTCATAGTTAGGGGAGAAAGTGTAAGCAGCAGGGCCGCAGGGGAATTTGGGATATTCCGGGAGGCTATTGCCGGCGGGGGTGGTGGAGCAGTGTTTGTCTGGTTCTAAAATGCCCCTGTAAAAGCGGTCGGCATCCTGCACCGGGGACAACAGGTCCTCCCGGGGCTCGATGGTGCTGACGCTATAGGCGGGGCTCCGCAAGTGGTGGCTTTCCCGCCGGTCCTCCTCCGCCGGCTGCAGCTGCAGCTGCGGCGGGGGCTGCTGCTGGGACTGCTGGGGCGGCGGCGGCGGCGGCTGCTGCTGCTGCAGGTGGTGGTTACTGCTGTAGGTGACCTTGAGCTCGTGTAGGTCTTTGTAATCCTCCACGGAGTTGCCCTCTCGGGAGCGGTAAATGGGGTTTTTGCACATGTGGCCCAGGGGATGGGGGATGTACTCATACACGTGGCCCGCGGGCGTCTTCACCTTGGGCAGCGAGGGCCCGCGGTGGTGCACGTGCGCGTGCGGGTGGCCGCCTGCGCCGGCGCCGGCGCTGTACACGCTGTACTGCATGTTGAAGGAGCTCACGTCGGAATTATTGGTGCTGGTGTGGTCGCTCTGGTTCTTCTTCCTGCGCTTCATAACCAGCACGAAGAGCCCCGCAGCCACAAAGACGGACATGATGAAAACCAGCAGCAGGCTGAGTATCAACACAGACAAGGGCACCGAGGACGCACCTCCACCGGCGCCCAAGCCCGCGGGGGCCCCGGTGCTGTTCAACCGCACCGTAGGGGTCACCGCGCTGGTCCTGGAGGGGAACTGGATGGAGGAGGGCGTGGGCGTGGACACCACCACGTCGGAGTAGTCTGGGCACAGCAGCTCCGACTTAATGGAGCGCATATCTGTCTCAGCGAACTTCTTGGGCGCCTTGCAGATGACCTCGTCTACCAAGACACCCACTTTGAGCTGCTCTACCCACAACTTCATGCCCACCACATCGCAGGTACAATCCCAAGGGTTGTCGTGCAGGTCGATTTGGATGAGTGACTTCAACTGGTCCAGAACCCCACTCACCGGCAAGGAGGTGAAGTGGTTACTCCTTAGGTTCAGCCTGAGGAGAGTCAAGCTGGAGAAGACACCAGAGGGCATGGCCTGCAGGAGGTTGTTATTCAAGAATAGCAGCTGGAGGTTTGGGACCGGATCAAAAGTTCCAGACTGAATTTCGCGAATGAGATTGTATTGGAGGAAGAGATACTGCAGGCTCTGAAGCCCATAAAACAACTCTGGGCTCAGCCTCTCAATCCTGTTGCCATTTAAGTAGAGGCGCCTCAGGTTGGTGAGATCCCCAAAGGCGTGGTCTTGGATCATGGAGATGCGGTTGTTGCCCAGGTGTAGGAGGTCCAGGCCCGTGGCCTCCAGGAAGTCGCTCCTACGCACCACGGCGATGTAGTTTTCCGTCAGATACATTTTCTTGGGGTTGTAGGGCTTGGGCTGCAGCTCTGCGATGCTCTCGATCTTCCGCTCCTGGCAGTTCACATTGAGGCCCAGATCGGAGATTTGCAGATTGCAGTAGCACTGGGTGGGACACTCCAAAGGCACAGGAGATTTGGTCTGGTAGGCGATGCTGGGTCCAGAATTGCTGTAGCTCAAGTCCTTGAAGGGCTGCCTAGAGGTGGGGCGCACCCTGGGCTTATTGGGTTGGCGGGTCCCTTTAGGGGTTCTCAAGGGGGGTTTGTAAACAGCGGAGGAAGAGGTGGCCACGGAATTTACCGAAGCTGGGGTGGTGTGTAAATACCCCGTGGTGCTCAAAGGCGTCTGAGGCCTCATCTCATAGTCAGAAATAAGTTTCCTCGGGCAAAGTTCCTGCTTAGACACTTCGTCCAAGTCTCGGCCATGTAACCGGAAGGGTGTCTCACAAACGACATCCCCCACCAGGGCTGAGTAGGAGATGCTGTCCAACCAATCCTTCAGAGAGATGAGCTCACAGGAGCAATTCCAGGGATTTTCCTCCAGCTGTAACTCCACAACTTTATCCATGTGCTGCAACAGCCCCACATAGGGCAGAAGTTTCAGCCTGTTTCCCCGCAGGTCCAAGTGCGTTAAGGGCACAAAACGGAAAAGGTTGTTGGGTAAATTGGACAAGAGATTGTCATTTAGAATAAGCACCTGCAACAAATGCAGTTTTCCAAAAGCGTTGGGTTCAATGACACTGATGTAATTATAATCGACCTGTAGGTACTCCAAGCTCTCCAAGCCAAGGAATATATCATCACGCAGAAGTTCCAGTTTATTATTGTTCAAATGCAGCCTCCTTAAACCCCGCAGCCCATGGAAAGCCCCTGTCTCAATGTCCTGGATAACGTTGCTACCCAGATGCAAAATCGAAGCCCCAGTGTAATTGACAAACTCATTGGGATAGAGACGGTTCAAAAGGTTTCCAGACAACAAGAGGTGGTAGACTGGGAAACGGGGAGGGCTAATTTCAGAGAGACTGATGATCCCTCGGTTTTCACAGCTCACAGTTAAAATGCCGTCCTTTTCCTCACAAGGACATGCATTGTCACAGATTTCCCCGTAATAATCGATGGTTTCTGCACACGAAAGGACGAGAGAAGTTAGAGCAAACGCTAGAGTCTGCAGCATCCAGCTATGCATTTTTCTGTGAAGGTCCTGTTCCAAAGTTACTGGGGGGCAGCAAGTGTGCATTTTACCTCCTGCAAGGGAGAAAGGAAAGAAAGGAAACAACAGAATATGACACAAATTTAAGGGGTCAGTCAGGAAGTCTCTTTTCCCTAATACTAGTTCTCTGAAAGTTGGTAGGAGGGGCTAGGAATGACACCCCTGCCCAACATGGGCATTCTCCAGATTTTATTAACAGCTGGTATTTTTTTAAATTTATTTAAAGGTTGATTTCCTTTCCTAATGATTACAACAGGAAAAACTGCTCTTTACAAGATAAGGGCAGGTTGGATAAAGTCCTATTTTAGTGTTCTGTCCATTCCCCCCTTTTCAAAACCAATCCATAAATATACATAAAATGGCTGTCAGTTCAGTTTCCTGGTTCTAATTTAAGAGAAAAGGAGCACCATGTTACAAGATTCCCCACCTCACCTACACCCAGCCCCTCTGCCTTTCTTCCAGCAGCTCTTCAGTTCATGGTGAAAGTCTCCCATTTTCTCAGAAATGCAAGGAGCCACAATACTTGGGCTATTTTAAACCATCGCTCCAAATGCCAAGGCGGGGACCTAAAGAATACTTTTCAGAGGCAAAAAGGTGTGAGATAATGCACCAAAAGGACCCAAAAGAAACTCTTAAATCACCAACTGTCTTCAGGAGCTTTAGAGAAAAAGGAGACGGTGCTCGCTTTGATGGTAGACTTCACTACCACGCTATTAAGCACATCAGCATCCTAATTGCATGCACGGAGCCACTTAACAGTAAGAGTGCGCCCTGCGTCCACTTCTCCTCATTGATCATGTCAGCGACGCTACCAAACCGCATCTTCAAGCCACTGAAATAGTTTTGCATGATGGATTACAAAGACCTCTGTGAAGGCATCCGCAATCCCGGAACACCTTTCGACGCCCGGAGTTTAAAGAGGACGGTCCAACTGCTTACCGGGCATCAGCTAAAAGTAAGCCAAGGACCAGCGCCAAAGCCCCCTTTCCTCTGGCTCCAAGTCTCTGCCACGGTATGCAAAACTAACCCTATTGAATTAGCAGGGTTTGGACTGAACGACCACCACCGCATCAGCATCCCCATCTTTGGAGTTGCTTATCACATTTAATTGCCAATGCCTTGTACTACCCACCTCCCAGGCTTTTTCCCCCTTGGGGAAAGGGCGCTTGGGCAGATAAAGAAGCAAAAAGGTGGAAGTGAGGGAGTGACATAGGTTATTGCTTCAATATCTGAATTTCTTCATCGCGAGGAATCAATCTGATCCCCTCCCCCTTTTCTTTCTTGCTTTCTTTTTGTCCTTTTAAAGGCTTCCTTCGACTTCCTACTTCGACTCGAGAGCAGCACTCATAAAAGAAAGGACGTGAAAGCAGCGAGTGTGTGAATATGTGTGAGTGCGTGTTGTCGGCTGGAGGGAGGGAACATTCGGTGGAAATGCTCTGCTCCGGGAGCCAATGCCTTTCCCCCCGGTCAGCCTGGCGTTGGCCACACCGCCACCGAAGTCCAGTGTCGACTAGCAACCCAAAAGTAAAGCCGAGACCGTTCCGAGTCACGGGTTCAAACGAGAAGACCTAGATCTTGGATCTCCGAGTGGAATTCAGCCCGTGTGTTTAAAAGCCCCGGCATTACACGCACATGTGCCAGTGTGCCTGCGAATCACACGTGTGGCCACCAGACGTGTCAAGATGAATCGGAATCACAGTGTATAAACCTTGAATATCCCCGACCTCCCAGGGCAACGGCAAACACCTTCAGGCTGAAAAGCGGCAAAAGACCCACTATGAAAGCAAAATGTTTACCTTGAAATTTCGGTTCTCAGCTGGATCAAATCTGCACATCCATTCAGCCCGGGCTGAATCCCCTCCCCCTCCCTCGCGGTGCTTCCCCGCCCCCACTCACCTCCCACCCCTGACAGCCCACTGCAAATTGTTCCAGCCGGTATTAAACTCGAGCGTCTACAACTTTAATTCAGTACTGGTTAGCCAGGGACCAAGAGCTTTCTCTCACCCTACTCCCTTTCCCCTCCTCTTTGCCAGCAAAGGAGCCTAAAAATTTTGAGAAAATAAAGTTGAATGAACGGGGAAGGCTGATATTCTGACTCGGAAACGCACCTTCCATGTAAATCCATTGGTGCGCTGCACATTTTCAAATTATGATTATTATTATCACTATTTTTTTTTAGGGCAGGGGGCCAGTATTTGCTTTCCCCCAAAGAATTTAGACTCTGGATCATCGCCCTGCACATACCCATTAAGCAACTTGGGGACCCAAGGGCTGGAGCCCAGCACCCAGGCCGGACCCGCGGCTGAGGGCACAGCTGCTCCCACAGCGGACCAGGCAGAAGCACCCGGAGTTCCAGGACGCGAGGCTCCCCCTCCCCCACCCCGCCCCAAAGCTAAGGAAAGGAAAGGGAAGGGGAGGGAGGAGAAGGGAAGAAAGCCACCCATTCCGCTGCCACACACACACACACACACACACACACACACACACACACGCGAGCCTCTTTGGCAAAGTAAACGGCGGACTCACCCGGTCTCACATCCCCAGGGCCCACTCATGGTAGCCACCCATACAAAAATACCTCTTTGGGGTGTGCTCTGGGTTTCTCCTGCCCAAGAAGGGCGAGGAGGTGGCGAGCAGTGCAGTCCGCGCGGCTGGAGAAAAGGCGCCCGGACGTCGCCAGCCTAGGGCCGCCACCGCGGTGGCGACCGCGGGTTCTGGGGCTCCCCAAACGGCTCTCCCTGGCGCTCTCCGCAGTAGTCAAAGTGGGCAGGGGGGTAGGGGGTAAAGGGGGGCGATCGCGAGCTGCAGGCTGAGAAAGGAGGGGGAGGGGGCGGCGGAGAACCCGCTGTAGAGGCGCCTCGCGGAGAGGGCAGAGAACGGGGGCCCGGCGGGTGGGAGGAAGCCGTTGGAGGAGGGGGCGCGGAGCAGGCTGCCTGGTACTGCTGGCACCGCCAACGTGACGGCCAGCCCCGCGGAGTGCTCGCACCCGCTCACACTCACTCGTACACACGCTCCCACCGGCACCAACGCGCGATCGCAGGGTCCCCGGCACCCTTCACCGCACACCCCAGGCGGATACTTACAGTTGCCATCTGCATAGGGGGCAACTTTCTCCAAGCTAGCAGCAGCCACCGCCCCCGCCAGCCGTCTTTGGCCCCTCACACCCTTCGGCCCGGGTTCCTGCCGGCCGGCCCTCCCCTCCCCCCTCGGGTCTCCTCCTGAGTGTCTTCACCACATTCCCCCCAGGTCACTGGCGCACGCCCGCGGACGAGCCAGAGGGAGCGGGGCGCCGCGCTGTGCATGCATCGCCCGCCTTCTTCTTGCAGCGCACACTGTACATGGTAGTGAGGGGGCGAGCGAAGGTGGCACCGGCCCTTCGGCTGCTCCCGCGGCGGCAGTAACTGCTGCTCCTTCACGGTCCTCCGCCCCTCGCGCAGAGGCGACCACCGCGCTGGGATCCTGCCGCCGCTTCCCCCTGGCCGCGGCCCCTACTTAGCATTTGTACAGCTCCCGCATCTTCTTGGCGGTTTCAGCGCTCCTGCTGTGTGCAGGGGTTTTTCTCTATCCCCTTCCCAGATGCAGCCCACGATCGTCATTATTTGGAACTCTCTATCTCCGACATCCTTTAGGGGGTCTTGGGGGACAGGAACAGCGTCGTTCTACGCCTGCGGCGTGTCCCGGCAGCTCGGCGACTCTAAAAAACTCAGCGAAAGTCGCGTCTTCCCTCCGGGGCGCTGAGAAGGTGGCAACGCGGTAAGCATCGCAGGGGTCTCTAAGCCGTCTGCCCGCGGGCGGGCGCAGGGCCGCGTCCAGTGCACTTGTTTATGGTCGCGCCGCGGGTGCGAGCCAGGCTGCAGCAGACATGATGGGCCGGGACCAGCGGCCGCTGCGCCGCCGATAGGTGGCAGCCGAGGGTGGGGGCGCTCGGGCGGCGTAGCGAATCCCCCCTCGGATGGCACATTCGCGGGGGACCGGGGAGTCTTGGAACATGTGCGTAACACGAACGTGGTGCCGTGCAGTCCTGGGATGGAGCCAGGGAGGAGTGGAAATTGCCCCGACAGTGCCAGCCTTGGTGGTGGTCAGGCAGGTAGGTTGCAGCCCGGCGCTGGACGCCTGCGGTCCGCGGCTATTTAGAGTATTAGAGCCCCTGCTGTTGTCTCTTGTGGGAGGGGTTCGTCGTAGCGGCGAACCAGAGTGCTTTTCTTTCTTTTTTTTAAAAGAATTACGTTTGATAGGTATATCTGGGCGATACAAGGGAATGTGAATGATTTTCAGAGAGAATATATCTGAATACATTGGGTGTGTGCTCAACAGCTGGGAAACCCTAAATAAATGCAGTATCGATAGAAAGCGAGTTTCTTGAACAGTCACCTGCTAAACTCCACTGGAGTCATCTCTACAGTAAGTATTGTTGGCTCTTTCCATGAAACCAAACACCGCCCTCCCCCAAAGGGGGTCTTTTAAGTCCATAAGACGTGTATTTTCAACATTTGCAATATTAACCCTGCATATAGCCCCAGGTATAGTGGGGGAAAGTTGATCAGAAGTGGCCCAGTGCAGGCTGGGGGCACGTGTGTCTGTTCCTCTTCGTAACTGGGTAGTTTTACCACTTAAATATTTTTAAATGAGTTTTAATTTGGAGTTATGTACAATGTTTTGGAATCATCTTAAACATGATCGATATTGTCTCTTTCGTTACATTTTGGGGAATCATCGTGGTCAATCTGTGGTTTCCTGATTAAATGTAGGATTAATCTAGATTCTGATACATATATATGTAGCCACAAACATATTTTCCCATATCCTCTGTGTATATTGAATTAGACTTTTTTCTATAGGTGGTGAACATTGCCGTCTCCTGAGGTTTTGAAATATTTCTTGAAATTTCTTCTGACTCTATTTTGCAAATTTTTTTTAGTTAAGCCATATGTAATTTGCTAGAAACAATTTTGCTTATTTTGTTTAAATTCGGGGCATGTACAAGAGAGAGAAAAGAACTAATCTGTATCTGATAATGAAAATAAAAACCTTACAGTAGAACTTCATGTTAAATTTATAAACATTTGACTTAGGAATGGTGGCCATTTACTACAAATACACTGTATAAACAGAAAACTTCAATTGTGTTCACTAATGGCTTGTTACTGCATTTTTTACATTATCTACTAACATGATTAAGATATTTAAAAAATATTTTAAAGCATAAAATCACTTATATTTTCAAAAGGAAAGTACTAAAGTGTCATAATTTTAAAAATTACATGTTGATTACAGTTAGAAACTTTTGGCATGTAAATATTAAGATCTATCAAAGACATAATTTCCAATGTTGATAAACTGTAGAATTTCTGAAAGGGTAAAAATGCCTTAATTATTGGACTTATCTTTATTTCATCATTTTATTACTTATCAAAATCTTCACAATTGCAATTCAATATTAGATTGTAGTTCAGTTTATCACTTTGTCTTATTTTATTTTAAATGTTTATTTTTCAAGTTAAAATAAATTTTGTTATGCTAAGAAGTACTGAACATGTGTGTGATTAATGTAGGTTATAGTTTTGTTGGAGACACTGACACTAAAAACATCCTAGTTCACTTCTTGTGGCTCAAATGTATAAATGATAACTGTACCATTAACTCGGTATTAAGGATGGCCTGAGAAACCACCATTATGATTTTCCACTAGGTGTCTCTACAAGCTGCTCTGCAGGAAAGTGAATTTTGAGGAAATATTGTGACATGAAGAGACCACAGAAGAACTGGGAGGGACAGCATCACAGAAATAAGAAAAAGCCTCAGTCACTGTTCTGTAGACCCCTATTTTCTTTGAGCATTGACTACTACCTAGAAATGAAGCACATGAATCACATGACAGATCAAATTTGAGCCACGGCTTTAACCACAAGAACAAATGTTCTTTATGCTGCAGTTCATACTGAATGATATACAGTCGTATGATATGCTTACTTGCTTTCATCCAATACTCAAATACAGCACATGATTACATCAACACCTAGTTTCACGTTGGAAACTAGAAAGTGAAATGATTGATCAAATAGATCTTTCCAAAATTAAAGTCATTAATACTAGATTAAGTGTTACTTGATTGAGTTGGATATGAAAAGCTGGGGGCCTTTGTCCCAATATTTGTGCATATATTTATGCATGTTTTAATTAGCACACGGTGTAGCATCATTGTAAATTTATTTCATACATGGTAATATGTTTGGCATTATGCAAAATATGGACATAATATGATATCTGCATATTAAAATTTAAATTCAAACCACAGTTAGCATACTTGCCTCTTGAAATATGTGAATTCATATTTATTATTACCTATAGTCTTTATTTTAGTTTTTTATGGGCTCTTTGGAGAAATTCCTAGGCTAAATGCATTTCTTAAAATGTCTCATCATATTACATTTGTATAACAATGTGTGGTTTCTTTAGAATATGAAAATCCTTAGTCCAGAATTATAGTTTCTTATGAAGCAATCTAACAGATTATAAAGTAGGACATTACTTGGTAATAATTTTGAAATTTCATAAGAACTAATCAACATCATTGAAATCTAAAGGCAGTAGATCTTGTACTTTTTTTGCAACCCTAACTGGTGAGTGGAGATTATAGAATTTCAGTGCTGGCTTCCATATTCCTCTAAAATTAGCTCTGTTGGCTTACTTTCACAATACTAATAGCTAAGAAAGTTATACAATGATATGTATTAAATGACACATTTTTCATAACTAAATTTTATTTTAATGTCTTTGAAATTTAAATTATATATACCACATATACTTAAATGGAGAAAAGTGCCCGTTTCTTCTGAAGGGTAAAATATGTCATCATTTACAATTGTTTCTCTTTGCAATTGCTAAATTAAATGACTGTATAACATGTTTTCGATCAGTCTGATACACTTGGAATTACAACAATCAAGTATATAATGCAGTGATGTTTATTAAATCAAAAATGACTCTTATAGACTTAATTAGTTATTTACAGGCTTAGGATATGTTCTCAGAGGCATAAAAGAAAGATGCGCGTGAAACAGATAATTTTCTTCATGGCCTCATACAGTTCCTTGTAAATACTCTCTGATATTCTTCCACCAGAATTATGTGTTAAAACATCCCTTTGGATAGCCTATTGGAAATATTTACCAAAATTTAAAATTCATTTATCTTTGGAACAATTAAATTTTCAGAAAATAGTCTATAGGTATAAAAAATAAAATGCACAAACAATATGTAAGAAGATATTAATTCTAACAATGGTTTTCATTTGTAAGTGACTAAGGACAACATCTATAATTGGAATACTCTTGGGCCTTTAATGAGTACGTAGAAAATAGGGTTCTGTCATTATTAACAGTGTACATAGTATCATATAAAAACTATATGTAAACTATATATATAGAGAGAGGGAGAGGGAGAGGGAGGGGAAGAGGAGGGGACCTTGTGGAAAGATACACACATTCAGTAATAGTGGTTACCTCTTGGGAGAAGACTGGGGAGTGTTGAGCAGAATGAAGATTTATTTTTCACTATATATTCTGCTTTTTACTATTTGAAAATGTCAATTTACATACACATTTTGGGAAAAGATCAACAAGAAAAATATGTACTTAAAGATAGTATTGGAAAGACTGATACCCAAGATAATGAAGAGCTGGAGACAAGTTTACCAAATTAATCTCTATCCCATAGCTCTCAAAAACTACTGCATTTTTGTGACACATTTCTATCAGTGGAGATACTGAATATGTTTTTAAATATATGAGCATTAATTTGTTAAAATGTTTTTTCTTTATAACTCTTACATGTGACATTTAATTCTAGCTGCCTATACTAGTTAATGGAATAATAATGAATAGAAGTTAGCTTCTATTATCTTCACTATACAAGACCATGCTGGGTAGTGACATTAATTTTATTTGATTCTCTGGTGGGTGAAGGGAAAAATCAAAATGGTTCTCTAGAGAAGATAAGTGATTATACTGGAAAATATCAACAGCAGGTCTTTACAGCTATCTTGAGGAAGATGAGTAAGTGTGTAATTGTGATATAAAAACTATCATCAGACCCTGTTAAAGTACAGGTTGCGGCATCTGGCTTATATGTACATTGAAATATGCAGATTCTACTGGAAAATGGCAGTTTCATTATATAGCTAGATTAACTTTTCTCTGTGTTTTTCTATTTGATCTATGATTTATGCCTTGGGATCTACTGGTTCTTGGTTCTTTCATATCTTTCATCAATTTTAGAAAACAAGTCCAAACAGACATCATGTCATACCTATATTTTCTGATAGGATTATCTGGTTTTCCAAAGAAAAACAATGAATTATCCTAAAACACAATTTTATCACAAAATTTTCAGAAGAACCCCTACTTAAATGGCAATAACTAAATTGACCATACTGTAGTCAGCTTTCCCCCCATGAAAAGAGTAGCTTTTTCATTTCCAGTCTAGAAATTGTCACTCCACTCAGCTTTTATCAACTGGAATCCTCCATTCAACAGGAGATTCACATAATCTCTCTCTCCCCTCAAAATAAATCAACCACTCTCTTTACTTCAAAACTTTGGTTTATATTGACCTTTCATCTAACTGGATTTTCACTTTTCCTTTATCTATTGTTCTAGAGAATTTTCCATAAATCCTTTCCTCAATAAAAAAAAAAAAATCTTCCCTATTCATTCTAACCAATATTGAACTTGCTTGTCGTAAACATTCTCTCACGTTATCTACCCCTCGACCTAGCAGAGTCCTGTTTCCTGGTTGACGTCATCCTGTTCTTCTGGCATATTGTGTTTGTTAACCGCGACAGTGAGAAAAATAAGCTTCAAAATCTACATACAGAAGAAATACTTGTCTATTATGAATTTATCTTTTCAACAAATATTTATTTGATGTCTATATTGTATTAGACCCTGTTATGTTTGAGATAAAATACTAAGTTGATTCACATCATGGTAGCTGGATGATTTCAGAGATATTTCGACTTTCTGCTGAATCACCTGCATTCTCTGGTCAAAAGAAATGGACTATGAAATATAAAAATGTTATTGCATAAATTGTATACTCGACTAATGTTTTTTTTGTAGCATATGTTTGTCAAGTGTCTAGATGAGTGCTCTCTGATAGAACTTTCTGTGATGATGGAATTAATCTATATCTGTGTTTTAAAAATTGATAGCCACTAACCACATATGACTATTGGACATTTAAAACATGGCTGGTATGATGCAAGAAATACAATAAAAATTTTTAATTTATTTAAATTTAAATTGCCACATGTGGCTAGTGGCTACCATATTGAATAGTGCAGATCTAGAATGTAATCCCTACGAGGCTGAAATTGTGTTTCTTGTACAATTTATGGGATATCCTGGAAATTCAATCAAAATGAACAGCTGCACTCATAAGTAATGGTGGTGATTATGATACCCTCAATAAATAAGACAATTATGACTCATATTGGCAAGGGGCCTGATTTACATTCTGTTGAAGGGCTCTAGTCAACTTTTTTAAAAAATTGCATTTGGTTGAGGGCCTCTACCATTCTTTTAAAGATTTCAAGGCATTTCACAGTCACTTCAAAATTTCTTATTACATTCTCATTACACCCCTGTCAAGCAGGAAAGGTAGATTATTTTATTATCAATAGACTTTTATTAGAAGACAAGTGCCTTTTTATGCATGATGAAGTGCTTTCTAAAGTACTTTTCTCCAGATGCCACAGTGGTATGTTAGTAAAACTGGAAAAAAAAGTCCTAAATGGGTACTTTGCTTCAAGAATTATTTAGAATAGCTTTTTTGTGCAGAGAAGTCTGTCAGTCAGTAATAAAACTGCACTTGAACTCTTGCATTCCATTTATTTGAATACAAAAGCTCTATGTTGAAGTTTAGGAGTGTTTTGTACAGTTAGAGTAGGCAGTTTAGACAGAAAATTGTCATTGATTAATTTATAGAATGCAAATATAGCCTCTAATTTCCATGACAATCTGAATATATTTCAGTTTAAATTAAAGTATTTTTATATATTTGAAACAAAGATGTAATAGTTGGTAAGTAGTCCCACTTACAATAAATTATTATAATATTTGAGATTAAGTTTTATTTGTTTTTAATCAATGTATCTTAAATACTGATAATAAAGTTGACCTATATTTTCACTATTATACTTCTTTCATGGGCAAAAATCAATATAGCTTCAAAAGGATTATTAATTGCTTAAGGGTTTAAGTCAAAAATAAGTAGAAAGCCTCTTGATCCAGAGATGCAGAGTGGCTCTCAAAGATCTCAACTCCATTCTTAACGCTTTGCATGCGTCACTCGTGCACGCTCATTTATGAAGATACCTCTCACCCTGGCTGGTGTGGCTCAGCGGATTGAGTGCTGTCCTGGGAACCAAAGGGTTACCAGTTTCAGGGCACATGCCTGGGTTGCAGGCCAGGCCCCTAGTGTGGGACATGTGAGGGGCAACAACACATTGATGTTTCTTTCTGTCTCTTTCTCCCTCCCTTCCCCTTGCTCTAAAAATAAATAAATAAATTATATATATATATATATATATATATATATATATGAAATCTCTTGGTAGATTGCATGTCATACATATTATATATAATTATAGATATAATTATATGAATTATATATATTATATAAATTATATGAATATATTTCATATTGTGTATATATGAAATCTCTCTTAGTAGATTGCATTTTTTTAATATAATATTTTTTAAAGATTTTATTTATTTTTAGAGAGGGAAGGGAGGGAGAAAGAGAGAGAGAGAGAAACATCAATGTGTGGTTGCTGGGAGCTGTGGTCTGCAGCCCAGGAATGTGCCCTGACTGGGAATCGAACCTGAGATGCTTTGGTTCTCAGCCCGTGCTTAATCCACTGAGCTATGCCAGGGCAGATTGAATGTTTTATATATAAAGAAATTACACAATGGAATACTACTTGGACATAAAAAGAAGGTAATCTTACCCTTTGTGGCAAGCCAGTTAAAGAAAGACATATAATTTCACTCATGTGGAATTTAATAAACATAATAAACTAGCAAATAAAATAGGGAAAAACCCCTCATAGGTAGAGAATAACTTTAAAAGCTGTCAGAGGGGAGGGCTGTGCACACTGGGTGAAAAAGGTATGGGATTAAGAAGAGGAAGAAAGGGAGGGAGGGAGGGAGGAAGGAAAGAGAGCTTGTAGACACAGAACAGTATGCTGATTACAGAGGGGAAAAGGGGTAGGGGGATGTAGAAGAAGGTGTACTGGGGATAAACAGTGATGGAAGGAGACTGGACTTTGGGTGGTGAGCACACAATACAATATGCAGGTGATATATTATATTGTAGAATTGTCCATCTAAAATCTATATAATTGTATTAGCCAATGTCATCCCAAGAAATCCAATAAAAAATAAGCTATTGTACTTTCTTTTCAATGAACTATATGACTATCACACTGTTTAATCTCATTATAAGTAATAAAATATAATCTCTTAAAAGAAAAATACATATAATTATTATTCTTAAAATCTAGACTTTAAATTATTCATCAAATCCTGAGTGTAAAGTTATCTTCATTTAAACCACTATTGGTAATCTAATGGTTATTTGTGAAAGGTATATTTTCTGTGGAAAACAATTATCTGACATCTCAGTTTCTATTTAACTTTTATGATGAATTTTTTTCTTGTGATAAAAAATTCAATCAATCTAATAAAGCCTTTAGAGTGATACTATATTTATAGTTATTGCCATATGACACATTATAATCAATGCTGAAATTTTAATTGATTTCACATATCCTAATGTACAAATAACCAATTTGAATTTGAGTCACCAGTGTGAGATACATGATTCATTTTACAATCAATCTACACATTTAATTGAATATTATGTAAGTAGTGACTTTTATGCAGATAGAGTTTGATCTATGACTACACTGCCACTTACTGTTATGAAGATACTCATGAACTGGTTTCCAGGTATTTTTATATTTAAAGGTATTTTACTGGAGTATTGTAATGTTAGTAGAAGTAATCTAGAATAGATAGTGAGGGAAACCTATTCTTTTTTCTAAAGAATAGGAGTCTTTCTGATGAGATCTTTCATTTTCACTTTGATTTACCAGGCTGAGTCAACACAAGCATCAGTTCATACATATATAAACACACATACATGTACATCACTTATAATTCAAAATCAAAGGTAAATAATCTGTGCACACATACAACATACATACAATCACTTGCTATTTGCAAACTAATTTCATTAGATTCCCACTTCTTTCATATAGTTATTACAACTTTATTAGGTGTTATTTTTTTCTTACAGATGGGAAAACTGAGTTTTAAGGTAGTTGGGGATATTGCATATCTTATAGCAGATCCAGACTATGATATGAATTACAAGGACTCTTAGGACCCTTTTTTTTTTTTACTTAACTGTGATAATTCAAATGCACACCCTTGACCTTCTACTTCAGTTTAAACAAAAGTAAAAATAATATATATGAATTATTAGCTTCAGTAAAGATACTTCCAAGTGATTCATCATTTCTTTGATGTAAATAAATGTAGTTTGAAATGGTCAACGGTAGAAATCCATTCCAAATTGCTCATACTGCACAATGCTACTCTTAAATATTATTGTAATAATATTTATCTTAAACTGATTATGAAATATATTTATAAATAAACTGTCTCTATAGTGATCTACCTTAAGGGTTTCAAAGGCATTATTAACAACCACAAATTATTGACACAGTAACACAGAAACATAAAGTTTATAAAGGAACACCTTTTGAATGTATACAGCATACATTTTCTTAAAATAGAAAATGCTGGTAATAATAGTTTATTTCTTTCTGAATTTTTGACTAATTATTATTTTATATTTGATAACCCAGTAGTCAAACAAGCATTATGTGCCTCATAAAAACTCAATTCTAAAATACTCAAATGGCTCCTTTGAGGAGGATTCACATCATGTGAAGTCAAGGGATACACGTGTAAGTCAAGGGATACGGCCCCATAGCTCTCCGTGACGTGAACTTGTTATTTAAATAATTTAATATCGAAAATGGCATGACATGTTTTAAATTTTTTCCAAAGAACACATACAATGAGATAACATGACTAAATTAAAATTTTAATAATTAATAAGCCAGTTGGTGAAAATATTATTCACAAATAACACAAGTCCACTCCAAATAGCTAAATTTTATTTTAACCTCATTGATCATCCCTGTCCAAGAGTGCAATTTCATTGTGAATGCAACATGCATATCTCCATAAATAACTCAAAGGAAATATATGACTCTTTGGGTATGCCACTATTCATTTCCTTAGTGTAAGTTAAATGATACATGGAATGATTTGACATAATTATGAGTCTCCAAATATTCTAATTTTGTAAGTATTAGATACATCATTGACCATCACTTAATCTATTTAGGACTATGCTGAAATCAGTCTGTGTGTAGAAGGAAAGAATACAAGTATCTGTCCAATTCAGCAATTCATGACGTTTCTGACCATCTTCTAATATGCACTCGGAGAGCCTGCAGCAGCACTTGAGAATGCATCTTGGAGTCCTTCCAGAAACTGTGTCAAAGAGCCATGTCTGCATTCACAAAGAAGCATTCACAGCTGTCAGAAGTTAAATGTCCATGAGACTCATAGTACAGCTGCAGTCCTTCCAGTACACTGACAACATCTGTGGAAACTATAATTTGATAACTAGTTCTTCCATGGAAAAATATCACAGAAGACTGATTAATCCTTGGCTGACTGATAATAAATAATTATGCATCCACAGCAGATGAAGCATCATTGCCCTGCATTACTTAGTCTGCAGTGCGTTTGCAGCTAATTTTCACTACCAGGGAAAGTACTCTTGCTGCAACAAACTGTCAATGAACTTCTTGTAGGCAAACACCTGCAGACACCTGCTGGCAGCATGCGAAAGATTTAGGATCGCAGAAATTCCAGCATAAACCAAACGCTGCAAAGCAGTACTGGGTTTAAGTGAGTGTGTGAGAATATGCATCACTGAAGAAATGCACGCTTGAGCAGGAATTTCGTGTTTCCATTTATACTTGATAAAATGAACAGATTGATTTTTTTTCCTGAAATGTGTAGGGTAGCTGAGCAGAATAATAGAAAAGCAAGCTACATTTGCAAATAAGGTTTTGAGTTTTGGAGAGTCTATCCCGATTTATTTTGTCAGGTCTCTTCAGGACAAGTGATTACTGTATTGAACATGTTCAGCCATATACCCTCTATGTCTGTAAGGAGATAAGTCATGCAGACTTTGAATCACTTTTTAAAAATGTTTAAGGTACTTTTAGAAAATATCTGAAAACATTCTAAGGTTATAAATCTTTGTTTCTGTAATAGATTGTGTGTGGTCCAAATGGAGTTAAGTGGATTAGTTCATCTTTGGGTAGCTATCCAACCTTATGGCTGGGTGGAGAAATCCATTTGAAAATGTGTCAGGGTTTAATTGTTGTCATTTAGCAGATCAATAGTTCCTAAACATTAAGACGTAGTTCCCCAAATCTAGGGAATTATTGCAGATTTACTTAAAGGGGAAAGCCTTTTAATCACGTCAGTTTTTGAGTATGTTTTTGGAATTCTGGGTACGAGAAAATGAGTAAAATGGAAAGCTTAGCTGCATTAAATTTTAAATGTGGCAGGGGGTCCTATAGGTATCATGGAGTTCTACACCTCAACTTAAGAACCCAGACAGTATAAATGTTTTAATCAAGTGTGCTTCCGGTTGTTAGAGAACTAGATAGGTCTCCCAATTTGATGACTCCTTACTGAGTGTACATCAGACTGAACAAAAGTGTGAGTTAACTTGAGAAATAACTTACAGTGAAAAGTACGAAATAAAAGTATACTAACAACTGCAGATTCCATGCCTTCCATGCCCATTTGGCATTATTTAAGGTTATTTTCATAAGAACTTCATATACAAATAGATTATTATAAAAAGTCAGCTTGGTTTATTGAAGAACTTTGTTACACAGATAAGGAGTAGGTAAGTTATTAAGTTGTAATCTTACCATGTGTGTTCACTGACTAAACATCAAGCCAAAAGGTTGGTTAACTTTATGGGAATAAATAAAGTTGTGTTGTGATGAAAATTGTCCTACACTCCTGGTTACATGTACATTAATTTATACACACTAGTTAGATCATGCCTAGGGTGCCCTTATTCATATTAGAGAGTCATATATATATATTTCTAATATCAACTAATGCACTATAAGAACTTTATATTTCAGATTTTTTTTGGTGAATTTTATAACCCTTTAACAGAAGACAATTAAAATGTAGAGTATTTTCCAAATGGCATTCAGAATAGGTACTCTGAAAAGACTGAAAAAAATAGGAAGCGCATGTGTTTTTATTTTCAAATTATTGTTAAGGAAAATATAGGTTTAAAGTAAGACACATTTTTATTACATTTTAACCAATAATTTTTAAATTAAAATGTATTCATTTAATATTTTCAAACACAGAGGTAAGGTTCCCTTTAGGTTACACTATTGTTCTTTCTTGTGTATAATGGACTTACTTACAATTAGTACGGTGATTAAAATAGAGGTTTGCATAAACTTTCCCTGGGATTCCAAGTCATCTCTGCCTTTTGGTGACTACTTAAAATATTGGTTAATTTTTTAATATCAATAATACCTCCATTTGCAGTGAGAATTAAATGAGATAATTTATACAAAAGGTTTAGCACACTTCTCGGCTCTTTGTAAGTACTTAAGAGTTCGCTATTATTATTTTGTTGTCATATTGTTAGTTGTTGCGAGTACCAACACAGTTTGAGTCTATGCCATAAAGTCAAAAGCTGGAAAAGGCTGCATAGGACTGCTGCATTTTTTTCCCCAGAATGTATATATTCTGGGGGAAAAATGGGACAAGCTGCATTCATTATCAGCTGATCCTGATTAGTCACAGATTTACAGCACCAAGAGTCTGCCATAGATTAAGTGGTTGCTGGCTAGGAGGTTTCACCAGCTCTTTTTGGCTACTGGAATATGAACATGGGACTGCTTGCCAAATTGCAGTTCCTATGATGAATTTTATGAAACTCATGCATGTAAATTGTTCCAAAAGGCCTGGAGGACAGAACAAAGGAGAAACTCAAGTTTTGTATCTTGAGTTTACAACATCATAAATAAGGAAAAATTGTAATGAAATTGTATGGGAAGTCAGGTTTGAAAGTGCAATGTACTTTGATACACTAAAGAAATTGTAAAGCAATTCTTACAACTGTCTTCTTGATGAATATATAATTTATATATACTTAAAATATTTCTAATACCATAGTTAATATTTGGATATAAAAGTGGAGTTTAATTTTTTAAAAACATACAAAACAGCCAATTGAAGTTATTTGGAATATTAAACTTGAGTTTAAATTACTTAGCTTACCATGCATATAGAACATTATATATGCATACCGTTAACTCAAATTATTACTCTGCTGTATTATTTTGTAATTTTTGTCAGTTGTGTGCAAATATATTTCAGAAATGTTAGTTTCATTGCTATCTATATGTATATATTTGCTTGTATATTTTGAATGATTTTTGCCATCCCTGAGCTTATATTTTAAATATACAACCTTTCTAACTTTTAATTCCATTATTTAATATGTTTATTTTAAAATGCCCCTATTAAAGAAGTATGGTTAAGTGCAGTTTTGAGACCGAACATTATGACCTTCGAAGTCACATATAAGAAAAAGAACTTGTTTCTTTTTGAACAAAAATTCCTCAAAGGTTGATTTTGGTGCATTTGACTTCACAAATACTACTTTTCCCACAAAAGCAAGCTGTAGAACTTTGCAGTTACAGCTAAGGAGGTGAAGTTTATGCACACACACACACACACATACTGGCAGAGTGAAAATGATAAATGAATGCACCATGTGTGGAGTGTCCAATTTTCGACTCTCAGAACATAATAAAACGCACTCAACGTGAACATCATTCTGAAAACAGTGATTCTTTTTTTCCTGCCAAGTTCAAAAGACACCTTGTGTATTCAAATAAACTCTTCTCACGAATCTGAAATTTTCTTGAAGCAGGTAGCAACTGTATTATAGTAGTACTTATTCAGCAACTTGGCTACCTGCTGATTTTCACATGAAGATATGCCCGATGTGCCCCATCATTTCAAATAATTTTTACTGTATCCAGATGTTAATTAATAGATACCTTTTTGTTGGGAGAAAATCCAGTGATTTATATTTTACTTCTTCGAGGGGGGTTTAGATGTTCACCAAAAAATATATGTGGCTTTGATTATATATACCAAGGTCATATGTTGGGGCAATATTCTGATGGCATGTTTAGGCCTAGTTTCTAAGCCTGTTTTATCTATTCCTTGCTATTTTCCTTTTCTTTTCTTCTTGTTATTATGTAAACTGTTACAGTCGTTCCCACTTTTCTACCTTTCCCCTCCTTCACCCACCCTCACCCTCTCTCCGCACCAAGCCAATCCCCACACTGTTGTGCATGTCCATGAGTTGTGCATAAATGTTCTTTGCTTTATCCCTTCCCCAGCTTTCATCCAACAACCCCCTCCTTTCAGGCAGCCGTCAATATGTTCTATGTATCTAAGCTTCTGTTACTATTTTGTGCCTTAGTTTATTGTGTTCCTCAGTTTGCACACACAAGTGAGATCGCGTGGCATTTTTCTTTCACCTACTGACTCAATCCACTTAGCATAATTTCCAACACTTGAAGGGTGTCTTTTTCTTTTGCTCTTTAAACCTGTATTCCTTATACATCCAGCCATCTTTTTGCAGAATGCTGAATAACCCAGGGTGTAGAGTTTGAGTAATTGAAGAGGAAGAGCCTGAGGCCACAGTGGCTGGAGCTTTTGCCTCCAGTCATCTGGAAGGCTGCTTTGGGAAGAAACCCTGCAGAAATACACGGCCACGTCAATCCTGATTGGCTGACTAAGCAGGTAGTAGCTGACCATTAAAAAAGCTCTGTGCTAGCTTAAAGGGCTACAGCAACTTCTAGCAACTGAGCAATTACTTCTAGAAATCCTTCCTTGTGGCTAATGGCAGTGGTGATTCTAAGGCGCTCTGCCCTCCAGAGTTCATGAGTTTTCAGTGTGAATTGTTAGGGGAGACTGATGACTCTTTTTACAAAATAAAACACTGAAATGGGTTTGGGTTCATTTGTTGGTTTTAAAACTCTTTTCATTGAGTGACGCAAAATAAGAACTCATATTAGCAAAAGTAATGCAGTTTAAGAACAAAAATGATTAGAAAAGAAGTACCGGTAATTTGGGGTAAATTTCCAGGTCAAATTCAAGGTATGCTCAAAATTTTGTTGCCCTGGGGATGATAAATATTTAATCTTTCTAACCTTTCTAACCTTTTAATCTTTATTCCTAAAGTGCTGAGTACATACTGTCTACCTCAGAACAGGATGTCCTGGGGAAATTTTACTCTTTGCCTTGTCTGATTTTAATATGAAGTTTGTAGGCTTATTCTCAAACCCTCATATTTTATCCTTGATCTGACCTCATTTATTACATTTGCTTTTAAGGGTAAATTATACAGAAACTTTCTTAGGGTCTGATGATACTCGCCTCCCTCTTCCCCCTGCCTGTCTCCCCTTCATCCCCGTCTCCTTCTGTTTTTCCCTCTTCCTTCCTTTGTCCGTCCCTGTCTCTGTTTGTGTATCACCAAACCTAAAATGTATTGATCTTGGCTCTTGCTCAATCTTAATGGAAGGCATCAGTGGAAGTTTTTATACAACTTTTTGAAATTGTCATTTAAACAATAGTGACTGTAAGATGCCATTTACTGTAAAAATATACCTTATTTTCCATGTTGAAAATGTAAGAAAAAAGTTGTATCAGAATTGATAAAAATATATAACTAAGTTGAATCTATGCTAGAAATTAATACTCAGGCTCTGAAGGAAAGTTTTTCATGTCTGTTTATTTACTTTCAGCTTTGTGCCCATTTCCATCTTTATCAAGCTAGCTTTTCAGTTGAAATGTCCTGTAGAACTTGCCATGATCAACAACACTGAGAAGACTCTCTCTGACCCTTCCCTAAAATCTACATCTATCTTTGCTTCAGAAGAACTGGACACCTCTGTGATTGCATTTGCCACACCACAACATCATGGTTTATTCTATCATAAGTTCTTTCACTTTAGAATTTAACGAAAAATTTGTCTCCAAAGATAAGCATTACATATAAACAGCTTAGAATAAAGGATCAATGACTATGTGTGGGATGAAAATTCAATAAATCAGAGAATAAGAATAAGAATATGAGAATAAGAATATGAATGTTAGATATGTGTATTTCCATTTCACAAAAGAGAAAACTGGAGACTCAGGAGGTCGGGTGAGTTTTCCAATAATGGTGCCAGGACTGCGACTTACCTCCTTTGTATTTTAGCTCCAGAGTTCTCTCCATTGTTCAAGCCTACTGTTTTGTTTTCTTCTTGACTAATTGGGTGATGCCAAATGATCACACACCAGACACTGGCTTAGGAACAAATCGTGACAGAAGAGAAACTGTTTTGAGAATTAATGTTTTGGCAAATTAAGTTGTATGGGACTGTTGGATAATTAGCCCACAATAGCAGCAGCAGTGACCTTGGATGTTGTACAGTAGTCTTAAATGGGTGGATGTTTGGAGGTTAGTTTTAGTGGATTCTGTCATGTAAGGCTTCTTTTAGAATATCTTTCAGCCTAAAAATCAGATATTAGAATACACTGACAGATAGATTTGAATCTTTTAAATAATAGACACTAATACTTTTGAAGCAATTCTAAGTGCCTGATATGTGTTCTCTAATTTAAGTTGGGGCTAATTTAAGGTTTTCTTGGATTAGAAATTTATGTAATATTGTACAAATTTATAAGCACCTTGGTTCTCAATTTATTCCAGTGTTTTAATTAAAAATTCTTAGCTCACAGTATGTCAATAACATACAAGTCTAATTATTAATATTGTATTTCTGAGTGAACACAAATACCTCTTTGAAAACTCTGGAGGTTTCCAACTGCATAAGAAATGCATGAAAATTATGAGGGGAAAAAAGTGACTAATTTTGCTTTCCTGATAAGTTTCATATAAATTATAAACATCTTCTATCATCATTGTTATTTTAGACAAGCAGGTGCAATCCATGGGACCATTGCAACATTAGCCATGCTTGATTTAGGAATTTAAATAAGTAGGTCCATAATCCATTTTTCAACATGAATATCAGCAAATATTACCATTAATGTGAGAAATGATATTAGTGCAGAAGTTAAAGAATGACATAACACAATGTTTCTGAAAAATTTAGATTAATTAGAATTTATGATTTTGTAGGTTTTATACCTAATATATAATTTTTTTAAATTGAAAGAGGGACAGGATCAAGGGTGGGAAGTGGGGATGGCTGGGGTGGGAGGGAGGGGTGGGGAGAAATGGAGACAACTTCACTTGAACAACAAAAAATTGTAGAAAAAAATTGAGTAAAGCCAACTCTTTTCAAAATTCGAACATATATTGTTGCCACATAAACTGTGCAATCACCATAACAAGTAATTGGTATCAATGGCATATTTTTATTATCAATATCATGTGTTTACTCACATTTTTTTCAATTTGTTACATCTCAAAAATCATAGCAAGATTTCTGAGCAAGAAACTCAAATTCTTCAAAACCTTGATTCAGGCCCATTGAGTGTGTGTGTTTTTAAGAGAATTTCCTCTTAGTGAACTTCCCTCCAAGAACGCACTGCTGGCTGTGTAGTACAACAAGGAAGAGGCCCTGCCTGAGAAGACTGAGAACACGTGACTCCGTCTCAGGCTCTTGGCCTTAGGGACACATTGTTTTCCCTTTTGTCTTTGGAGAGTTCTTCCTTAGGAATGGTTAGTTCTCTTAGCTGTCCCTTCACTAATAGAGTCATAATAATCAAAGAACCATGATTTGAGCAAACAGACTCTGGAAACAGGGCCAAGAAACTCATTGGTCATGCTTTTAGTATTGTTCTTAATTTGCCAGTGGTCTAGGCAAAATGAGTTCTTTTATACAGACCAACCTAACTCAGGAAGTTATTGGATCTTGGACCAAAGCTGTAGGTAGTAATATAATCTGTACATTACCTACCTGTATCTTCTGGTCATCTCCTATTTCATTCTGTGACTCTAAAAAATGGGTGTTTGAAGATTCAAACATTCTAAGTTGAAGCCAAATACAGTCTCAATGGTTAAATCACATGCAAATGCAAACATTTCAGCACAGCTGAAGAATAAGGATTGTTAACCACAACATCTAGGTATCTTAACAGAGTCTAACATCACTTTAGTGACGTAGGTAAAGTGATAGACTAAGAAGAACAGTAATTAGGATTCCCATTATTTCGGAATATAAAAAGATGTGTTCTCCATATGATATTAATCTCCTTTCGTGGAATACCAGCATCCATAGAAGAGAGCTTCCACTTTTATTCCAAATCTTTCATAATTTAAATGAATTTGAGAGAAAAGACTATGTCTTGAGGAAGCACAGATATGAGAGATATATATTTGTGACAGATTGGATTTAGATAAAAGCAGGAGAAAATGATGGGTTTTCAAGGTGCTGGAGAGGTAAAAGAGCAACCAAAGTCTTATAGCACCAAATAGTTTCCTACCAGTTTCGTAACAATTTACAGCTGTTTCCTAACAGTTTACAACTGTTTCCTACCTGCTACTATACTCTCATAATATGTTGTTGAATAATAGATTGAGACTGTTCATACATGCAATAACCACGTGCACTAACTTTCTCTGGGTAATGTATCTTTCCTTCATGTTTTCAAAATGTTGCAAAAAATATGAGTTGTAATAATTAATAAGCAACATGCACTTGTTTCATAGATTGGCTTGACTTAAGACTGGCAGGATTGTCGTAACTATTTTTGTTCTCTCTCTGAGGGAGTAGTTGCTCACAATAAATGTTTTGAAATTTTATTTTAGGATAATCTTAAATTTATTTATTGCAAGTTAAAAAAACACATGGCAGCATATCATAAGACTATAATAACAGCAAATAAGACTGGAATCTAACAGATTTAATTTTTTTTAGCAATTTCTTTCATTTTCAGATTTCATCAAGATTTACGTGCTTTTCTCTCCTGAAGTGAACTCTGTATCTCTCTTCACAAATCGAGTGTATGAAGCAAGGGAGTCACTGCCAGCTGCCTAAAATGTAATGAAATCGACCAGAAAAAAAGCCCAAAGTTCCCTTTTACAAAATATGAACAACATTAAAGAAAAAAAATAACATTCATCCTGATTCTCCTTCTTACGAATGCCCCTAAAATAATTTATTACCCAAATGAATGACTAGTCTAGTGGGAAGCAGCTTTCGGGGCTAAGATGTAAAATATCTAAAATACCTTAAGAACATTTATTACTGCTTGACTGCACCTGAACCTTTTTTGAAGGATAGGTTGATGAATCAGAGGTATCAGGTTGCAAACAATTTAATAGGAACTAATTAAATTTGGAATATAATAAAAATAAGATTAACATATTTGAATTATCATTTATATTTTATGTGATCTATTTCATAGTCTTGGAGAATTTATGAGTAGAGTCTAGCTAAATATCCCCCAAGAATGGTGTTCCACTAAAGATGATATTCATTTGGTTATGCTGTTTTAGTTCCCTCTTAGAAATGCTTTTTAATAAGAACTATTTCCAGAAAGCCCTTTGACAATACTACAAATCTTTAGTTATAGTTTCATAACAAATGTGGCTTAGATTAATATTTATTCACTGTTGGCACCTCTGAAAGAAAAGAGCAAATCTTCATGATTCAAACCTTTGAAATATCTACCCTAGAAGTAGGAGTAGTTCCTAATTTAAGTCAATCAATGCTTACTTCCACTTTTTCATTTAATTTTGTCCATATGCTTGTAGACATTATATTGCACATGTGAAAAAAATATATATGGTCCACATTAGATATACTGTGAAAGCCAGTGAGGGGATAACCATCAAACACAGATGTGTTTACATTGCATAGATACTTCATGTTGCATCTATACCAGTAATTTTTAAAGTAACGGTTGCATTCATTTAAACACGGTTGAAATGCTTGAAAACATCATATCTATGTTGTGCATTAAAATTAACTGGTTGGTTGAGTGAACTCCTATTTTTAAAGTATACATATATAATTCTTTAAAGCCAAAACATTAAACAACAGTAAACTAAATTCTCTTGAATAAAGTGTGCAAAAACTGACGTTAACTTTGACCTACACATCCTGTACAGTTAGCAGCACTCCGGAAACTCACTTAATTTGGAAAAAAAGGCCGGTTTCCAATCAAGTTTTTTAGGTAGTTCCAGTGACCAAATGTATTAGCCATTTGTTCATCTGTACCTTTTCCACTTTGTGCAGAGATATAAAACCATGAAACAAATAGAAAAAGATTGGGAGAGGAAGCCAACTTGAATGTATTTTGTGAAGTTGGTTTAAAATAAGTTTTCAAACTCTACACAAATGTGTGCAATGGATGATGTAATACTATTTTTGGACCAAAAACCCAGTAATTTAACTTGAATTTGATTTTCAGTCATCAAATGAGTCTTTTTCTGCATTTTCTTTTCATATGAATTAGTCAGTTAATTTCCTGTATATTTTTCTATTTAAATTTTAATTTAGATCAATAGCTTCTATTTATTTAAAAGATGCATATTCTTATTCAATTTATAGCAGAGACAAATAAATACATGTAACCCATAAGTCAAATAGAAGTTTAATAATATTAATCTACACATAACAATATAAATTCATAAAAAACTAGGTTGAAATTCAGGTAGAGGATGTGTTTAAGACAGGAAAAACAATTAAGAAAATAATATAAACAATCAATAAAATGGTCAACAATTAAAAAATGAGATATCATTTTCACCTACAATATTAGCCTTAAGTATGCAACATCTGTCCAGAAAAAGTCCAGCCATTGTTAATATAATGAGAAAGGTTTGTGCAACACTGATGTAAGCTGGCAGCCAAGGAGAGTGGACTGGAATGCACATGCATGAACAATTAGAAGTTCACTGTACTAGTCAGTGGAGGTGGGATATGCTGTTAAGTGAGCATGTGTACTGTGTGGCCGTCACATTCCAAATGAGTGAGAGAGAAAAGCATCACCAGCAACCTTTTCACTGAGCTTGAACATTCCTCCACGGATACTATTTGGATGACTCAGAAGGCCACAGCTGTGGGCAACTCATGACTGATTGGCAGCTCCACCACGACAACATGCCTGCTCATACATCACATCTCATGTAGTTTTTTGGCAAGACAGCAAATCGCCCAGGTGACTCAGCTCCCCTACAGCCCAGATTTGGTGCCCTGAAAGTTCTGGCTTTTCCCAAAACTAAAATCAACTTTGAAAGGGAAGAGATTTCAGAGTGTTGATGAGATTCCAGAAAATATGACAGGGCAGCAAATGGCGACTGGGAGAACTGTGTGAGGCCCTAAGGTTTCTACTCTGAAGGGGACTGAGGTGTCCTATGTACAATGTGTCTTCCATATTCTTCAATAAATGTCTATTTTTCACATTGCATGGCTGGATACCTTTTGGACAAAGCTCATATATAAGATCAATTTTTGGAAAGGTGCATAATATTCCAAGCAATATTGGTAGGAATATTTTGGAGGAAAGAATACAGATGACTTCATATAATTGTCTTTCTCTATATACTTGCAGACAACCTAATCTATTTAAACTTCACTTTATCAGTTTGTTACTTTGGGGCAATAATATCTACTTAATGAAACTATTACATAGAGTAAGAAAATCAGGTATGTAATGTTCTTTGTTGCAGCTTATATAGGAAATTGCATAAATGTTTACCAGTAAAATAATCGTAGTTTATAATTATGTTTATACTCATATTTTCTAAAAAGAAGCTTAGTGATCATAATTAAGAACCTTTACTATGTTCAGATCTTTGGTCTAATATTTCTATTTGTAGTAACTTATAAGAAAATTATTAAATTTTCACATGCATACCACTGTAATATCTAATTTTGATAAGTATATAGGGAGTTTATGAAAATATTTACCAGTCTAAGTATAGTGAATACTTCTGGCGTTTTGAATATGTTTTGGAATGATGAGTTCAGGAGCAAGCAGGGTGCGGACAATGGCAGCATGAGGGCTGGGACCCGAGGCCATCGGCACCGCCCGCTTCCCCTCGGTGAAGCAGGCAACTGACCGCAGAGCTGCCTTCCTGACGTCTCAGTTTAGAGAAGGCACCTGCGTCTCTCTCGCTCTCAGAAACTTCACGTTTTTTCAGGCAACTTTTTAGACGTCTTTCCGAAATGAGCTTGAGGCAGGAGTATAACTCCCTTTATTTTTTTCTTTTGTATCTATTTTCTTCTCTTCCCTTTCTCCTTTACTATAACGATGAATAGTTTTACACATTTAGAAATGTATAAAAAATAGTACAGTGAGAAAGTGAATGTCCAAAGTCTGATTTTAGTAAGTTTTGCTATTTTCTATATCTACTTCACTGCCTACACTACTTTTTACATTTTAAAATATTGAGAAGTTACAGATACCTTGATGACACTTCTTTCTTAAATGCCTCAAGCCTGTAACTCTCCTGAAAAAAAATTCACCTATTTCAGCATAATGCCATATCATAGCTAATAAATTGAGTTAGATTACCTGTATTAGTTGATATTATTAATTCTGTATTTGAAAATATTTACATATTCCAAAGTAAATTTTATAGCTGATTTCTTCACAACTGGAGTCAAAAACCACACATTATTCCATTTGGTTGTTTTGGCTTTTAAATTTTTTAAATCTAGAACAGATGTAGTGTCTCTCTCTCTCTCCAGTGCTCCCTCTTAACTTTTATACTGTAGAAAGTATAACATTGGGTGTATTACATGTCCTCATTTGTAACTTAGAATTGATGAATTGATGTCCTTTTCTAAGGCACATTATTTTACATAGCAACTTCCGTAATTAATTCAATAAATGTGTATTGCATATTGAATGTGTCTCATCCATTGGACAAATTGTAGCTAGGACAATGAAAAAGACAGAAAGACCGTTGTCTCTCTTGTTCTTTTAAATATTTTTCCTTTAATTTTAGAATTCCACTTACTCAAGGTAGCTATTTGAATATAGAACTTCTGTTTAAAGATTTTATTTATTTATTTTTAGAGAGGGAAGGGAGGGAGAAAGAGAGAAACATCAATGTGCGGTTGCTGGGGACTGTGGCCTGCAACCTAGGCATGTGCCCTGACTGGGAATTGAACCTGCGATGCTTTGGTTCTCAACCCGAGCTCAATCCACTGAGCTATGCCAGCCAGGGCATGAATATAGAACTTTTAAGGACTATAATTTCCTAATTTTATTGATGTTTCCCCCCTCATTTTAAGAACAATATTTTAATAAATGCTAAGAAACATAGTAGATGCATTTGTAAAAATGTTGAATGCAAAAAGTTGATTCTTTTCCCAAGGAATACTTTTTGAATTATATTACTATATAAGAGCCTAATGCCATCAGCCAAGAAAAAATGCCTGCTCCCTGAGCTAATTATTCATAAGGCAAAGTACAACAATTTGGAGAGTTTGTGTACCGTGTGGCGGTCACATTCAAAATGACTGAGTGAGTGGAGCAGCAAATCCGCATCAAATTTTGCATTACACTTGAATATTCCTCCACGGGAACTATTTCGATGATTCAGAAGGCTTTCGGAGATGATGCAATGAGTGCAGCGCAGATAAAAGTGTGGCAGAAACACTTCAAAGATGATCAAGAATCTGTTGAAAGTGGTACATGTTCTGGAAGGCCTGCAACAAGCAGAACTCCTGACAGTGTTGAATTCAGTCCAATCACAGCCCAGATTTGGTGCCCTGCAACTTCTGGCTTTTCCTAAAACTCAAATCACCTTTGAAAGGGAAGAGATTGTAGTCTGTGGATGAGATTCAGGACCATACAAGGGGGCGCTGATGATGACTGCAACAAAGGATTTTGCAGAGTGTTTTGAACAGTGGAGGAGACGCTGGGAGAACTGTGTGAGGTCCCAAGCTGCCTACTTTGGAGGGGCCTGAGGCATCATGGTCCTATGTACAATGTTGTAGCTTGTATCTTCTTCAATAAATATATCTATTGTTCATAGTACATGACTGGATACATTCTGGACAGACCTCGTATTTCCTGCTTTTAGGGAGACAGAGGACAGTCAAAGATTTTGTTCCTGTTCTTGCTGCTTCTTAGATGATTTTAGTTCAAAATAATCAATATTTCTTACAGAATATCTTGGGTCAGTCTTTCCTTGGTCAGATAGTTGGCATCTCATTTATGAAATTATTCAATATGATTTTCCTTCCTGAGATATAAAGGTCCAACTCTTCTTGATGTTGGAGTTTTATGTTGGATAACAGGTGAATAATATTATTGGCTATCATTCATGAATTAACTTCTCATAAAGATTCTTTCTATGTTTTATTACATGTTTTTGGTGAGAATATGTAATATAATGAAAACTATAATATACAGGCTTAATCTTTAGAATTATTGACAACTAGTATTAAAAATTTGAGTTTCTCAGAAGACTTTCAAATCATACATATTATTACATATTTATACCTATGTTTTGCTCTGATTTACCTATTGAGGATATCCAGGTTGAATTTTAAGTACAAAATTTAATGCTTCTTGAGTTAAATATAGTCATTTTAAAATATGCTAACTTTCTCCTGCCTTCATCTTAGTTTGAGGTGGCTATTTTCCTTTCAGTTGACTTGTTTTTACTTACATATCTATGTTTATTAAGTGTATATAAGATGAAATTTATTGAATAGGGTAGTATGAAATTTAATAAATAAATTTAATATCAAAATATTTTCTTTGATAGTTAAGATAATTTTTTAAATTAAAATGCATTGTTTAGTTGAATAGTGCTTCCTAAAAATTGTGATATTTAAAGGTTTAGCACCATGTAAAATGTGAAATTCTTTTCTTTGGAGTTTAGTGTTGGAACAGAAAAATGTGTAACTTAACATATTTACCATATGCACAGAATGTATTAGTATATCAATGAAATATATTTCTTTCTATAAGTATAATATCTACTTAGAGTTGTAATCACTCTATGGTGGTAGATACACAGATAAAATATTCAAGTGATGTAAAAGGCTGTCTTTATGCTGTTTTGTTCTCAAGTAGATCTGAACATTGTTCAAAATCAAAAACTACAATATTGAAAATTTAAGTTTGCAAAGTCACTTTTGTAAAGTCTTACTTAACTCCAAGTCTCAGGAATTAGACTATAATATTGACTAAGATGATCAAGATTACAAATTCCAAAAAAATTATTGAGATGTAACTGACGTGTAACATAATGTTAGTTTCAGGTGCACACATAATGATTCAGTATTTATGTATATTGTGCAATGATCACCATGATAAATGTAGTTAACAGCCATCATAGCCAGCACATAGTTAAAAATACTTTCTTGTCAGGAGAACTTTTAAGATCTATGCTCTTAGCAACTTTTAAATATGAGGTAAGGTATTATTAACTATAGTCATCATGCTGTACATTACATCCCAGGAATTGTTTATTTTATAACCGGAATTTTGTGCCTTTTGACAACCTTCACCCTTTTCACTACCCTGCACACTTCTAGCTCCCAAACCTGCCTCTGGCTATTACCAAATCTCTTCTTTATATCCATGAGTTGCTATTATTTGTTTTGATTTTAGATTCCATGTATAAGTGAAATGCTAAGTTATTTGTCTTTCTCTATATGACTTATTTAATTTAGCATAATTCCCTCAAGATCCATCACTCTTTCAAATAGCAAAATTTTTTTCCTATGGCTGAATAATATTCTATTGTGTGTATATACCACATTTTCTCTATCCACTCTTCTGTCGAAGGACCCTTAGGTTGCTTCTGTGTCTTGGCTATCGTAAATAGTGTGGCAATGAACATGGGGTGCATATGTCTTCAAGTTAGTGTTTTTGTTTCCCCCAAATAAATACTCAGAAACACTATTCACAAATATAAATTATAGAGATAGTTCTTTCTATTTTTTAAATCCCAGTCATCTTTCAAGGCAGTGTTATATAGTGAAAAGCACTTGTTCCTGTAATGTTATCCTATAAAATAATAGCCACCATGTATTGAGCATTCACGATGTACCAGACCAGGTATCAAGGATATATCATACTTAATTTCAAAACTCTCAACAAGTAGTATAATTTTTTTTTAGAACCACTAAAATTTCCCTCCTTGCTTATTAGCAAACTGAGCTTAAAAAACGATGCTAGCTAAAGTGGCCAGGATCATACAATCAGTGTTGACATGGATTGAAACCCAGGATTGAACAGTTCAATCTCCTTCCATCACCACATGCTCTAAGAAAACAAACAAGCAAAAAACAGCTAGACCAAGTTTCTGTCTCTCAATTGCCATAATACTTGGTCTGGGTATGTAGACCTCACTTGCTTCCTTTTTTAACTGAGAGTAATATTTGTCTGAATCAAGAGGCTAATGCGAATAGCCACTCGCCCCCATTCCCAACACACACACAAAAAGTGATCTGGGAACCACAGAGGACACTGAAACCATTTTAGCAGGTCCAGGAGGTTCTCTCTTTTTTCAAAGATGCATTTGTACTAGGCTGGATCTTCTCCATATGCTTCAATTGTAACAACATATCCTGACAAATCGACAGGGTGCAAAAACAATGGAAAATTCGCTGGTTGGAGCATTGTCTGGTACACCAAAAGGTTGTGGGTTTCACTCCAGATCAGGCACGTAGTTGGGTTGTGGATTCCATCTGCGGTCAGGATGCATATGGAAGGCAATCAAACAGTGTTTCTCTCTCACACTGATGTTTCTTTCTCCATCTCTCTAAAATCAATAAGCATTTCAAAAAAAGAAAAGGCAAAAATAAATATGATTTATTTCTCAGTTTTGATTTCTAGCACTACAATATCAAGAAATATAATGCACATGAACAAAAGGCCTTTGGGGTCCTCCTAGTGTAAGACGTAATAGTTTCTGTGTGAGGACCACTGCTTTACATATTCGTGTCTTTCTTTTTATTTCTCAGAATGCTGTCTGATATCTGTGTAGTTGCAATTCATTTCAAGTAGAAACTTCATAAACATAGAAATAATTCTGTTTCTTTTATTTTTCAGTGTTTGTAGCACCATGATATGCATACAATTTACACTTAAATTTATCTGTAGATTGTTGATTTGTAGAGACTGATTAACTGATCCTCATTTTTACATAGGTAGTTAAACCCAGAGCAGAAATTCACATGAGGTTTATAGTTGTATTTGAAGTCACAATTAGGAAATAAACGTTTGTCCAAAAGTGGAGGATTTCATATTTTACCATTGGAAAATATTTCCCCTTTTTAGAACATTCTAACTCCTTCCTGGTTAATAACCCCATTTGTTTGGCAGTCCAAATTCAAGGCTTGTGATCACATCTTATGGAAGAGAAATTATTTTCTTCCTTTAAAAGTTGAAATTTATTTCAACAATATGAGTTTTTAATTAGACCTACTTAAGTACTAGCTGAAAGAAACAAAGTAACAGATTTATTATAAGTGTGGAGGGAAATAAAATGGAACTTCACTTTAGAATGTATATTTAAGTGTCTCAATGGCTGGAAAACCACTTCTGTCTTTGTTAAGCTCTTAAATTTTTATCTTTCCCGGTGTGCCTATGTTCCCATCTCATTTCTGTACATGGCTGCCTAAAATTAGCATAAAGCAGATCAAAGCATCCCCACATGGGAATCTCAGAGTGAGAGAGGGTGGGTACAGCTTTATAGGTCGATTGTGCATAGCTCACTGACTGGGCATGGCTTTGTCTCCATTCTAAACTCCCTGGAGGAAGGATCCAATTGTGTGTTATTCACTCTTCACACAATTAACTGAAACTATGTCAGTAGTGTATTTGGGTGGGGAGGGAGAGAATGTGTTATTTCACATGGAATGCAATGCTGACTTCACAGGGGAAATAACACATTGCTAAAGAGCAGATATATGGGAAAGTTCTCTAGCTTTAGGAGTCCAAATAACTAAATCCTGCAAATAATGTTAGACCTACAGAAAAACTGATGAAAAATTCCCCCTGATGTATTAAAAATCTATTCCAAAATTATATATATCTTTGCTTCAATGACTTTAATATTAGTAGCCATCACACTCTAGAAATTTTGATCAAAAGTAAAAATGCCATTATAGCTACTATTATCATATACGTGGCAGGTCATATCAAAAGCCTACATGGCAGGTTTTGTTGGTTTCTCTGAAAAATAACATTACTGTACCACGTAGACAAGTTTACTAGTTTCGGAATGAGCTAAATAGGCTTGTCTTTGAAAACTTTAAAAATATAACTGAATACTTACATTGACACTTTTCAGAATACATTTTTTTGTGAATTTCCTCAATCTGAAATGTAAAGAAGTATAATGTATAATGTAGAGATAAAGTTATGTAATTTTATAATAAGGACTTAGTAGTCTATAGAAAAGTTACACAGAGACACAAAGACTTGGGTTTGTGTTTTCTTTGACAAGTGGCCCTGGGTCAACAGCCATGAAACCTGATTTGTTCTCCCGCAAGTCTTACCTCTAGAAGTTATACAACTGCTGAAACCTCTTAGAAGAAACCTCTAAAGCCAATAACTCTAGTGTTACCCACTGTCACTAAAATGTTTCCTTAGAGTTCATGGATCTATTATCATGTAATACAGACATTGCTAAAACATTTTTGTTTAATAACAAATGTTGCAATAGGAGAAATGAACATAAATCATGACATTTTCTACTATTCTCAAAAATATTAATGAAAAATATCTATGTACTTAGTATTTAAGTCATTTAACATGAAGTTTATTGCAAAATATACTAAACATTGATTCTGTGTATTTTTAAAAATTTAATTAAATGTAAAATCAATATAGGAGCTGCATACTATACAGACTTTAAAGTAATTCTGTGTGTTTTTCTCAATACATTTTGTTTGCATTGTAAGTAGTAATTATTATATAGTATATTTTAACATTCCGGGCTGGTAATGAGAAGGTTTAGGCATGCCCACTTTCTTTTGTGGGAGAGATTAGGAGGCTGAGTGAATGATCAAAAGTGCTGCAAAACAGATCTTAGATGAATCTGAACAGGCAAGATAATACCTTGAGTTCATCATCAGCATCCTTCCAAAACAGATGGATACAAGGTTGGAGAATTCTAAGGAATTTAGATATTTGATTTTTTGTTTGTTTTTTAACAATTTAATTTTTATTAGGGAAAACTTTTACTGTTTTTGAAAAAAAGGAAGAAGACAAGTCCTTTTGCCAATTAATTACTAGGTAGAGAAGAAAGAATATGTGTAAGAGAGCTTGAGAATCAAACTAGGATATGACAGGGAGAGCCTAGCTAATGTAACATTAAATTTTACTCAGATGAAATTTTACTCAGGAGCATCTCTGAAGTTAACATAATGCCATTTATGTGGACTCTTGGGAA